>MBFL02000008.1:0-248190 GCA_001696595.2 Aspergillus hancockii
GGAAACCTCTCAGTGATGGGGTTCGATATAGAGCGCATACAGGTTCACGTAATGTACTCATATCATGCTTTATCTGACTTCCGTGGCTCAAGTGATTCATTCCCGCTCACGAATGATCCCTGTTCTCGGCCTTGAGTGCCGGCAACCTTTTGGATACACTGCCGATGATTGTGGAGATGTGTTATCAGAATTTTGTCGGATAAATCGGATCAGATACAATTCAGCTGCCTAGTTTGGAGCTGCGCAATTGATTGTGCCGGCAAAATTTACCCTCTAGCTGCAGATGGATGAGTTTAGGCTCTTTATTCCTCGGCGTCATATTGAGCTATTCGCGACGACAAATTCATTCACCCAAAAGCAAGAAAGAGCGTGTTTAGGAAGGAAACAATGGGATCGTGGAAGTGGCTATCTTCCTTATAGCATTCTGGGGAATTCGATATATCTAAGGTTATCTATATTGTATCAAAAGTATCATGAGTACTATTCCTCAGCCCGCTGTCGCTCCATCAACTGCAACAAGTATCCTTGCACATCCTCCTTCGCCATAAACACCTCAATCAACCTCACGCCGCTCCCTTCTCTAACTCGCCCATCTCCTAAGACAGCATCTAGCTCCCCCCATGTCCTGGCAACAAAGCTATTCTGCTCTGCATGGCTCTCGCTCGCACCGAAGAACCTCAAAGTCAGGATATGTGTCCAAGACGCAATATCATTATACGCCTGCTTCCTCCCGTGAATTGCTCGCTCGATAGAATATCCATCGTTGTTGATGACGAAGATAATAACGTTCAGATTCTTCCTGATAATAGTGCTAATCTCCTGGACAGACATCTGCAAGCTCCCATCTCCGATAAAGAGGATCGCACGAGTATCTCTATCGTTGGTTCGTTCTCGCTGGGCCAATGCTGCTCCTAGCGTCGCGGGTAACATATATCCGATTGAAAGCCAAGTTGCTGGGCCAAAAATGCGGGAATTTGGGGGTAAGGTGAAATCGCGGCCTCCGTGTGCGGCAGTACCGGTCTCTGTGAGGATAAGGTCACCGTCGCGGAAGAGGGGATTGACGGTGTGGTAGAAGTGCTTCTGGGTGATGGGGTCGGAAGGATTTAGAGGGTTTGCTTTGATAGCTGGCTTGGAGGGTCCGTTGATCTTTGGAATGCGACTGGTCTCAAGGGTTTGCAGGAGCTGGGTAAAGAAGTTGCCAGGGACAATGTCTCGATATATGTCGCTGCCGATTTGGATGTGATTGGTTGAGAATGTGATCGTTACGCTGGGTTTCGGAAGGACGGTGAAGTTCAGGCTGTTGGTGCTGGTATTGTGAGGGCCCAGGTTTAGGATTAGATCTGCGGAGTCGAAGTATGTCTTCCACTGTGGGTCACCCAATGAGCCCGAGTAAATGCCATAGACGTTTGGGTATTGCTCGTTGACTATGCTTTTGCCAAATACGGTTGTCCAAGTCGGCCACGCAGTTAATTTAACCAGAGCATCAAGAGAATTCACGAGACCCATCGATCTGCTTTCTCCGTCGACCAATATCAATGGCCGTTCCGCGGCATAGATCCGCCCTAGGACGCAGCTTAGTATAGCAGGTTCGTGGCTGAGAGCGGGGGCTGAGGGCCTGGAGATTGCTGCTCTTAAGTTAGATGCCTCTACAGCAATATCAACCATGTCAACGGGCACTTGCAGATACACGGGCCGGCTATGAATAAGCGCCTGCCGCAAAGCATGATCGATCTGGTCAGGTACGAGGTGAGGATCTTTCAAATCAACCTGTGCGACAGTTACATGGGACACCATATCTGCAAATCGCCCGTACTCTCCATCGGCAAGGGTGTGGTGTATTAGAGTCCGAGACTCTTGAAGTTCTCGCGCAGGTGTGCCCACAATGTGAATGATTGGCGCCTTTTCAGTATATGCACCCGCGATACCGTTGATAGCTGATAGCTCTCCAACACCAAAGGTGGTGATAAGGGCGGAGAGGCCGTTCACCCGGGCATACCCATCGGCTGTATAGGCAGCGTTGAGCTCATTGCAGTTACCCACCCAGGATAGATCTGAAGGTTCGACAAAGTCCAGTAAACGGAGGTTGTAGTCGCCTGGGACGCCGAAGACGGAACGGATGCCCGATTGACGAAGCCGTGTGAAAAGATATTCGGCGACCTTGATAGACATATTGAGAATCTATTAGATTTCAGCTAGGAGGTACATGTAAGCATTAATCATTATTGCGTGAGACTCCCGGTTTATATACTCCGTGAATTTAGGTGACTAGTAAAACTAGGGCTTATCTTTCGGAGAGACGAGGGTATATTTGGCCGAGACTCCGATCCGACCAGCACCACAACCGCACTCTCTCCGTTCCTATCTTCGCCAACACCCCACTCCACCATAACGAGCAACAGACTATACCATGCCTCCTAAAATGGCTTCACGACTACCCGCTTGTGAAGCATGTAGAAAAGCAAAGCTCGCATGCGATCATAAGCGGCCGGTATGCACTCGCTGCCGGAACACCGGCCGGGCCGGGATGTGCATTTATCGCGCCACACCCTTCAAAAGAAAAAGGGTACACGGATCGTCTCTGTCAATAGTGGATAATTCAACCATGTTAGTTGGCCTCCACCATTACTCTCCGAATGTGTCGCTGACGGAAGTTCTTCGGTAGTCTTCAATCTCCAGACCCATCAACGGCACCGCCTAGTCCCCGGCGACATGCCTACCCCAATCCTGGATACCTGGGGTTTTCGAGCCATGTTGCCATATTCAATCACATCTCCTCGAATGTTGATCGTGATACTAATAATACATATCACACGGCGGCGCATCTTCTATCTGATGAGGATGAAATGACGAGGCGAGGTGCAGATGCTCTTCGCCAGCTTCTAGGAGCATTTCCTCTACATGATATGATAAACTTGGTCACCTTCTGGCTTGCAAAAGGCATCAATTTAGCCCTGGCTGGCCCCTTTGTAGAACAATGCGCTCAAACCATGAACCACTTGCTGTCGTCAATGTCGGATGAAAATTGGCACTTAACCTATGCACGACACTTGCTGCGGAACTCAGCGCGACCGCTAGAATTTGACCAAACTTCTGATATTGATAGTTTCTCAGCCCAATTCTTACATCGGAATGCCCGATGGGAAACGCTTGGGATTTTTCTTTCTGCCGTCTGTCGGGCCACCATCGACATACCCTTTTTCCCTTCTCTATATTTATCCGAGAAGGAGCAGTATGCTCTCCGAAAGATGGTCACAAAGCTCAGTGACTATGCCCTAGAGATATCTCTTTCACTCGACTGTTTGAATGATCTGCAACTCATATTTCAATACGAGAACTTCATTGTTCACTCGAATGTAGAGGGAGACCAGAGTGAGTGGATAAACCCCTGAATAGTATATGAAATGTAATTGACCGTCTAGGTTACCAATCATGGAGGAGGCTTGGAGACGCAATAACCTCAACCTTCGCTATGGGATACCACGAGAATATAGAAAACAAACCGGAGATACCTCCATTCCTAATCGAACTGCGGAAACTGGCCTCTGCTCGGCTCTACTCTGCCGACAAAAATATAGCCATATTTCTGGGGCGTCCACCCCGAATGAGCAAGCGTTTCTGTCATTTTCAGCTCGTCGCAAGTTGGACAGGCTTCGATGGTGCGACGCCTCAGCATATAACAGATGGTCTTGGGGGGGTTGAAGATGCAAAGGCTGGCTATCAGACTGAGACACGTTGGTCTGCATTGTGCGCCTCGTTGAAAGAAGAGATCATGGAGATGTTTTGCGATAACAGAAGGGAGACGTTTGTCGAGCGAGCTAGGTATGTTCCCACCAATGGTGGACTGAACCAAGCTGACAGGAATAGCGTAATTCAAAAGAAAGCGGAATCTTACTGGGAGGCGCTTCCTCCCCATTTTAGACTAGAAGGCAGTCTCAAACAGTGCACGCAAAACCCATTTGAGAGGGACTTTGTGGCTGCTGTACGACTGAATCATTTGCATGTCTTGTTTCTCTTACGCCTTCTCCTGCTCAACACTCCAGCTGAACCGGATATATCCATAACAGAGGTCGCGCAACAGATGTTGTCTCTAGTTGTAGAAATAATCCTCCTCCGAGATCAACTTGTCAACTCGGGAACAGCTCTTGTTTGGAAGGTATCCGTCCATCCACCAACGACCACTATATCATTTTATTAAACGTAAAGCAGGTTGCATACTACGGGCTTCCCGCGGCAGGGATTGTTCTTCTTGCAATGCTTCGAAAGCAGGATATCCCAAACCCGACTCAAGCATCTTGGACCAGAGCCGTACAGGATCTCACTGTATTTGTGGCGGAAATTGAAGCAGGTGCATTCATTAAGAAAGGAGATCCCGCATACCCGCTGCTCTCCAAAGCAACTCAGACCATTCGGAGATTTCTCGACTCTGTGCATTGTGAGGTAATACCACACCGTGTTAATGAGAGTTGGACTGGGTTTCTTAGTCAGGATCTGTGGGATTTTGAATTTGCGTTTTGGGAGAACCTGGCGGATCACCCTTCATTGGATTCTTTAACAAGTCTGTGATTTCATCCACCGATCAATTGATATGATTGCGTGCGATACCATACCGGCTTGAGCCGATGATGCGATACGCTATTTACGACTAATCTTTTTAATCACTCCGATCACTCCGACCTCTCATGCATTCTCCGGTCCGAAGAAGATAAGGTGTGGCCACCACCACTATATATATGAATCGAGCAAATATGAATCTTCACATTTCATCCAAAACAGACCACCACTGTTGCCTTCTGTGATTATTACAAAATGACTTCTTCAGCAGTATCCGTTATCGAATCGCAGACTCAACTGGCATCTCTTTCTTCTACTGTTGCGACTTCGACATCAACTACTTCTCTTGTAACCTCTCGAAACAAGAACGAGCACACTTCCAAGTCAATGAAATACCATTTTAGTGTCGAAAGCAGAGACTTCACAGGCTCGTCTCTCAAGAAGTTAGGAGGTTAACTCCGTGGGCGTAAGGTCATTTCACTCGGTACCGGACGGCCAACGGCCGATTTCTATCCATGGGAGTCCATGACTTTTCAGGGAATTATTCCTGGCATTCCCGCAGCCACGAAATACGCCGATTCAGGGGTGACCCAACAAACTATAACTAAAGAAGGAGACTCGTACAACCTCTCCACGGCGCTAAATTACGGACACACACCCGGGTCTCCGTCTCTCCTTCAGTTTGTGACCGAGCATGTAGAAAATATTCATCATCCACCATACACTGATTGGTCTACATGTTTGACTTCCGGGTCCACAGCTGCACTGGAGATTGCGTACCGAATTTTCTGCAACCGAGGAGAGTTAGTTTTGGCCGAGAAATATACATACCCCGCGGCTATTGAAGCAGCAGGACTGGTCGGCGTGCGATTTGAAGGTGTGGAGATGGATGGAGAGGGCCTCAGAGCAGATTCTTTACACGAAATATTGAAGGGGTGGGATTCATGTCAAGGACCCAAGCCTCATTTGCTATATACCGTTCCTACGGGCCAGAATCCGACCGGCACCACGCAGTCGGCAGAGAGACGACAGGCTATATACAACATCGCAGAGGAGCATGACTTGATCATCATCGAAGACGACCCATATTACTTTCTTCGGATGGGAGTATATCAACCCGGTCAAGAAACATTCGTGAAGCCTTCTTCTGAACTCCCCTCATACCTCTCCCTTGACCGATCTGGCCGTGTCGTCCGCCTCGATTCAACAGCCAAGGTCCTCGCCCCTGGTCTTCGGGCCGGTTGGGTGACTGCAAATGCGCACATTATAGAGAAATTTATCGCCTATCAGGAAATTACAACTGTGGCGGTAAGTGGCCCATCACAGCTGATGCTGTGGACATTGTTAGGACAGACATGGGGCCATCAAGGGCTTGCGTCATGGCTAGATCATTTATCAGCCGCCTATCGTTCTCGTCGCAACATCATCTTACATGCGTGTGAATGTCATTTGCCAAAGGAGTTGTGTCAATGGGTACCGCCGGAGTTCGGTATGTTTCTCTGGGTGTGTCTAAACTGGGAGAAACACCCTTTGTTCCAACGTGAGATGGATACCACGGAGAGGGAAGCATTGATTTCCGAGGTAGCCGAGAGGATTAACACAAATACAATCTCAAATGGTGTGCAGGTTACCAAAGGGATGTTGTTTGCTTTCAATCAGAAACCAAACGGGGAGTTGCAGTTTCGGTTGACTTTCGCGGCTGCCCCTGTGGCACAGTTGGAGGAAGCGGTTAAGGTGTTTGGAGGTGTTGTAAAGGAAGTGTTTGGACTCACATTGGCATAAAATAAACAGGACAGCTCTGGTAATTATATAAGTGTTGCCAATGATGCGTCGTGAAATACTGTAAGATGGAGTGTGTGCTCATGATTTGCTGCCATAAAATGGACGGTTCAAGTTCGGCCGCCGAAGTGTTTATGTTCTTAGAAACACCCTACTATATATCATGCAGGTGTTTCTTTTCAGGAGATCCAGGTCTACGTACAGTAGTGTGTTGCTACCTTCCAATACATGCTTCAAGTTTAAATTGTAAAAGCTGCAAGCATGCCGGAAGCCTCCTTCGTGGCTGGCACAATCCTCCCACTGACTTGACCAAAGCCAATTCGGAACTGGCCCTCTCCTGCCCAACCTTCGAGAGTGATTTCATCATTATCCTCAAGCCAAGTCAATGACAGATCGTTTGCCAGCTTTAGCGGTGTTTTGCCGCCCACTGTCAACTCGTGAAGGCACCCGAGCCTTCCTACTTCCGCAGCTGTGTCCTTGAAGTCTTTCCTTGCTTGTTCAGCGGAGGAAGACAGAGTGCCAGTGCCTATCAAATCTCCAGGTGCAAGGCCGCACCCTGCCGAGGTATGATGGGCGAGCATTTGAAATGGCGACCAAAATGTATGCTTCAGGTTACTTCTGCTGATCGGAGTTGGTCGGGAATTATCACCCCCTACGTATCCGATATAACATGATCAGCCACGTTTAACAAACCACAAGGGGGCGAATGAACATGGACATACTGGATATAAAAGTTGACACGTCTATTGTGATATCGTCTGTATAGTTTAGGAAGGGATTCGAGGTCGCTTTGCCCTGCGTACCACTGTTGCTCTCAACTGGAACAATAGCGCCGGCCTCTTCAAGGGCATCCATCGTAACTACCCATGTAGAGATACTCGTTCCGCAGCTCTTACCGTTGAAGGGTCCTAGAGGAACCATCTCAGCGAACTGTACATCTCTCGCGCTCCAATCATTAAGCAGAACGAAACCGAATATATAGTCCCGAGCGCGGGATGCCGGAACAAGCTCCCCGAAAGGTATCTTGCTAGAGACAAACATGCCAAGCTCAACCTCGTAGTCCAGCTTTTTGGAGGGGTAAAGTCCGTCGGATGTAATGCCGTATGGCCTTTGAATAGGAGTTCCGCTTGCGACTACCGATGAGGCGCGGCCATTGTATGCTAAAGGCTGGTTGAGAAAGTTAGGGGGTATGTCGCCAAAACCCGCCACACGCCCGACCTTCCACGGGCAAAATAACTTGTCAGTAAGAGGCTTCAGATATGGCTTATAATCAATGATGCCAGGAGTTAAGTAGAGTATATCGGGCAGGGGAAGTTGCTTACATTGGTGACGTGCTCTAATGAACACGTATAGTCGGTGAACCCTCCAATGCTGAACGGGAGATGCATTTTAACCTCTGCTCTAGCAACCAGCAGCTTGGACTGTTCTGTCCTGTTGTACATAGGAGACTCTGGGTTTTGTATCAACTCCTGAAGGTCCTTTCGTATTTTTGATCGGACCGACCGAGGAAGAGCGGCGAAGCGGTTGAGCGCCGGCTATCAGACACGCATATTTCAGCGGAGCACAAGAGGAAAAAGCGATACTAGTGTATCTCACCTCCCGGAGAACACTCTCTGCACCATTCGTGCTGTCAATGGCTAGAACACCTCGGTTTGCTAGCCAGAACAAGTCGATCACATAGTCACCGATTGCAGCACCAGGGCGAGGAGTGGGCTGGCAGCACGGACCAGCTCTCAATTAGTTATTGCAAACTGCGCCAGTGGATTCGTATTATCTACTTACATCTCCTGACGTACTGAAGATGCCAAAAGGAATATTCGATATGGGGAATGGTGTATTCGTCGGAAGAGGGAGGGGGTGAGGAATGAAGCCTGGCGTTACTGTCATTTCCAACGGGTCTTTGCAGTAAAGGTAACTCGAAAATTGGATTGCCTTTGAAGTCTACAACAGGAGTACTGGCCCCCGATAGGAGTACGGTAAATATATTATATTTCATTTTTAGCCGGCAAGCAGACATTTCTCTAGGAGCTCCCTACCGGTTCGGATAAGGTCCAATTGTCCCTCAAGCTTGATCGGCGTGATGGACCGGCAATCTCTACTGCCGCCATCTTCTCTTCTCTTTTATTTCTTTTGGCCACGAACATACCCCAGTGTATATCGGGGTTTCAGTGGGCACCCGATGTGCAAGTGGGGGCACATTTGGTTAACTTCGGCGAACATCACGAGGCCAACTCGGTTGTGCCAGATGCTAATTTCCTTCGCAGTCTTGGTTCGGAGCCCTACTTCGGCCCCACAGGATCCTAGTGCCCTAGTGCCCTAGTACTCCGAGAGCCAATCCCTCATTGCATACCTTGCTTGCTATGTCTAGGACATATCCGGGCCAAGGAATCTCGGCTGAGAAAGAGTCGTATGGAGAAAAAACTGCATCTGACCTCGGAGACTTGGGATCGGATCCTTATTGTTGAGCTTCCTTCCTCAACGCTACAGCACAGGCCTGACTGGCTCGGGGCATCATCGCTGCGACATTCGGGGGCTACACCGGCACTACGTTCTTTGAGGCTATAGCAATGCCTCCGCGAATGAGCTGTTAGCCTACAAATGTCTTTGCGGGGAAGGATTGGCGTCCACTCAGGCCCCGAGCTTTCAGTAATGGTCTAGTACAGGTTGTAAGCATATTAATATAGCTCGCAGTTTTCTCACTAGTGCCACGAGTTTGTTGTGCCCTACTGCCTTTGATTGTTATCTCCTCTAAAGCACATAATATTGGGTTGGACCTTTTTAATCATCTCCCATTGTTTGGATAATTGCGACCACTCACCATGCCTCCACCAGTCCAAATAGCCACCAAGCGGATTGCCAAACCGACGCTGGGCGAGAATGGCTACGCCGGCTTCCAACCCGGCAAAAGTGAAATCCTCCCCAAAGGCTGGAATGGCTTCAACGCGAAGCCATTGGTAAGTGATATTCGCGTCGACCACGACGTCGAGATTGTCGTTCGCGATGGCGCCCGCCTTTACGTTGATATCTATCGCCCTGCGGATTCAACCGAAAAGGTGCCCGCAATCCTCAGCTGGTCATTCTACGGCAAGAAGTACAGCGCGCTCGATATGTTACCCATCTGTGTTTGGAACTGTTGTGTTCCGCGCTCTGATCTCAGCGGCCTGGAAAAGTTCGAAGGGCTTGACCCCCAAGCATGGTGCCCGAAGGGCTACGCAGTTGTGAGCGTGGACACCCGCGGCGCGGGACACAGTGACGGGCAGATCTGTGTGATGGGCTCTCAGGATGCGGAGGACGGCTTTGATGTTGTTGAGGCAATTGCTGCCATGGATTGGTGCAATGGGTCCATTGGTATGGCCGGCAATTCCGCGCTAGCTATTGCACAGTGGTTTATCGCCGCGCAACACCCTCCTTCTTTGAAGGCCATTGCGCCTTGGGAAGGGATGGGGGATCTGTATCGGGAGCAATTCTGTCGTGGAGGGTGGTTTTTCATGAGCAACTTTGATCTTATCGGCCAGAAGATCGTCCGAGGACAGGACAACTCGGGGCTAGAGGACTTTGAGGAGATGTATCGCCGGTCCCCGGTTTCAAACGCATACTGGCGAGACAAGCGTGTAGACATGACGAAGATCAATTGCCCGGCATATATTCGTGGATCGGATGTGAGTACCATTCACACCATGGGCTCTATCCGTGGCTACCTGGAAATTCCCCACGACAAGAAGTGGATCCACTGGGGAAGTAAGCAGGAATGGTACGAGCTTTACAGCGAGCCCGAATCTATGAGAGAACTGGGTGTCTTTTTTGACCGTTACCTAAAGGGTATCGAGAATGGTTGGGAGAAAACGCCCAAGGTTCGTTGGTCTGCTTTGCAATTCGGAGACCGGGAAGCAATCGACAATATAGTGCTGGAGGACTTTCCTGTTCCTTGGACGGAATACAAAACCTTCTACCTAGGCGGCGCGCAACAGCTGCTCGACACTAAGGTCTCAGCGTACTCGCAGATTTCTTATGATTCGGAAAGTAGACTCAGTATTGCTGAGTTCAACTATACGTTCGACAAGCCTTCTCGCCTGATCGGTTTGCCGAAGGCCATTCTCTACGTGTCTGCTGAAGAGCAGGATGACTTCACCGTGTTCGTGATCTTGCGGAAGAAAGACAAAAATGGAAAATCGCTCATGCATCTCAACTTCCCGTTCCATGCTGCACCCGTCACGTCTATCGATGAGATCCAGGAAAAGGACTATGCTGGTTTAAACCTACACCTTGGGTCTGTCGGGATCCTCCGTGCCTCCCAGCGTGCGATTGATTCCTCCAAGAGCATACACCCGCAGTTTCCATTTCATCCACATTTGAAACAGGAGAAGATAGAGCCGGGCACAGTTACCAGGCTCGAGATTGGCATCTGGGCGATGGGTGTAGACTTTGACGCCGGGGAATCTATTAGTTTGCAGGTGAGTTTAGTTCTGGCCCTTGGTGAATACCTTGCTTTTCTTATGGACTAACGCACGTTTTTAGATTGGTGGTCAATACCCTAGCATTGCTTCAGATATCACATCGTTTTCTGGGCCCCGTCCCGAGCACGAGTTGAATAAGGGGAAGCACACTGTTCACTGCAGTGCAGAGTATCCTAGCTGTGTCATTCTTCCATTTATATGATTGTCTCGATAGCTGATGGAGTTCAGCATCTTCTTTTCATATTGAATAGAAAATCAATTTGATAGAATGGTCCTCACTATAGATATACGGCATACAATCCTGTAGGACCTCTGTATTAAATTAGCATTTTCGGGGGAGGTGCCCCTAAAGTATTGCTTGTGCTCTGTATATCCATATTCTTGCATACATTTTCGTGATTCTCCATTGAGGTGAAAGTTATACACTTAGCAGATAGTTAGGCAGGCGCAACTTGATTTCACTCGAGTCTTCGATATTTACTTACGAGGAATGCGAGCACATGGCCTGAGGTGAAAGGTAACAGTAAAATGCGAATGATTAATGAGGTTACGCACGTTCGACCTCGACTACAAACAAACAGAGGTTAAATTTCCAGTGAGCTCCATAGCAAGAATATTATTCTCAACCAGCAGCAGGAGCAACCACAGCTCGTTTCTGTTGCTGGCGATTCCAGTCCACAGCACCGTTATAGAAGCAGTTATAATCCATAAACTCCGCAGGATTCATCGTCACATTTGCTCCGCGGGAATCAGTGCCCGGTCTGGCCGCTTGCCGACTATACATCTGAATCGTGGTAGCCCTCTCATACCGGCAGTTGACAATCACCTCGTTGATGCTCTTTATATCCTCCAAAGTCTTCCCAGGATACCTCTCCTCAAAGTCGGCATAAAAGGCACCAAGCGCTTCAGCATCCTCCACAGCTTGGCCCGCACCTTGTCCCTGGGTGGGGAGCATTGCATGCGCCGCATCACCTATCAAGAGGACACGACCGCGATACCAGGTTGGCAAAGGGTCAAGATCGCGAAGCTGCCATAGCCCAACTTCCTTGGCGGCTAGAAGGGGCTTTCGAGCCCACTCCGGAAAGTTGGAGAATGTATCTAACATCTTTTTACGGTCGCCCTTTGTGGTCCAGCTGGTAAATGTAGAGGCCTCGTGCATTCTCTCATCGGGAACGAGAGCTACAATGCCATAGACCGAGCCATTCCGTGCGGGGCCCATGACGAGTCGAGCGTCATGGCCCACCACCATGGTTGTACGGCACCTGCGGGGGTCAATCACTTGCATAAAGTCTGGCTCCGCAAGAAGGACATCGGTTGGAACCATCATTCGGTAGGCTGATAGACCAGTCGGGCGTGGCTCTACGTCCTCCTTGCCGAGAACGGCTTTGCGAAGCTCGCTCTTGATTCCATCGGCCCCGATAACCAAGTCTCCTTGGATTGTCTCGCCGTTCTCGAGTTTGATGATACCCTTGTCGCAGTTGCAATCCACTACCCTACTCGATAGTCGGAGCGAGACTGGGTGGCCAGGGTAGCTGGGTGATGTTGCCCTCTCCTTCAGCGCTTGGTGAAGATCAGCTCGATGATAAGCCACTCTGTCTGCTCCGTATCTAGAGGACACGACGGACAGCGGGATTTGTGACTGCAGTTCACCCTTGGTGTTGTACACCTCAAAGGCCTCATCGATCATAGACCCTTGCTCTCGGAGACGCAATTCAAGATCCCATTGTTTTTCGACGATCTTAGAGGCGTTGGGCTGTAGGGAGATTAATGCTCCGATTTCCTGGCTGAGGGATGACTGTTCCAGGACTAAGATTTCGCGTCCGTTTGCTCGAAGAGCAATAGCCTATGGTTAATATACGAGCTGTTTAGCATTGTGTTCTATATTCCTGTATTCATTATCTATTAACTCACCGCAGCTAGACCAGCAATTCCACCTCCGACAACGATGATTTTGAAGGCACTCATCCTGCTTGTGTTGATATTTCACTGTGCCACAACGAATCCACATTTTAGGCAGGATTAGCATGCTGAGAAATTCATACACTCTTATTACATTACTGGAAGTCTAGCTGCCTGGCGTGACGTTCGTGACCATCGCGGAGCATGACTCTCGGCGGAGACTTCGGTGCGCCCCGAAGGACGTTGGGATCGGCGAGAACACCCCAGTTCCGCCCCGAGGGTGATAGAGACGAATGACAGATAATTCCTTTTGCAATCCTCGGGCCATGCTCGGATGTCGCGTTGAGCACCGACATGTCCCCAAGTCGCGAGCTGTAGCCCTGCCACGGTTATGTAGAAAAGAGACTCGAATGCAGCCATTGTTACAAGCATTCTTGTGATGGACTAAGGATTACAACATTCCATCAGAGATTGCCAACCACATCACTCGACTCTTCTAATTCCATGCCCATGATGTCTACAACAACTACTGTGCAACCCACACTCACTATTGATCAGCCCAAAGGGCGTATGACCCTCGACGGCAAACCAACTAACTACGGCGACTTCCGCGATGACCTGAATCGCGACGGCTATGCCGTGATCAAGGGGGCCATTCCCCTGGACCGAGCGAAGAAATACTCGGACGCATTCTACAGCTACCTTGAGGGTTTGTATGTTGTATCTCTTGGGAAAGCATGGTGCGTTTACCTTCTCTCCGATGCTGATAAACTCCAGTGAACTGGGATACAAACGCGACGATCCCTCTACAGTGAAGCGCGAGATGCTTCCTGTGCTCAACGAGAAAGGCATGATCCTTGATTATGGTGTTACCCACGAACAGTGGGTGTGGGACATCCGAGGCGAACCCGGGGTGGTGGACGCCTTCGCCAAGGTATACGACGATGAGGATTTGATTGTTTCGTTTGATGTGGTCAATGTCCAGTTTCCCAAGTGAGTCCAACCTCTAAATACTCATTTCGAGCTTCAAGTCTTTGGCAGCTGACAAGTCTACTCTTTTAGTCATGGGGACCTTCCTGAGAAGTAAGTAATTGTTATACCCCCCCCCCTAAAGACCTCGCAACTTGTCACTCACAGAACCAAGTAAACCATGGCCTCATCAAGACCAAGACCCAGAGAAATTAGGCTTCCGATGTAAGTCACAAATCAACAGAGACCCCTAATTCCCATCCATAGCACTAAACTCCAACCGCGTACCAGGCCTCCAAGGCCTAGTCAACCTAAACCCCTGCGGCCCCAACGACGGAGGCCTAATCATCTGCAGAGGCGGGCACACGATCTCCGAGCAATTCCACCGCGAGATGGCCAACGAGCCACGTATCCCAGCCTGGACCCCCGAGTGGTTTGGATTCACCAAAAACGGCATGAAATGGCTCGAGGACCACGGGCTCGAATGGGTGAAGGTGTGCGTTGAACCGGGCGACCTTATCGTCTGGGACAGCCGGACGCCACATTACAATGTTGCGCCCACTGGGGAGCAAGATCGACAGGCTATCTATACCTGCTATATGCCTGTTGCGGAGGTCACACAGGAGGATTTGATTAGGAAGAAGGAGGCTTTTGAGAGTATGATATGTCCTCATATTTGGCATTTGCGATATGATTGGGGGCTTTGTACTAACTAACTTGAACTAGAGCGTCTGGGTACTACCCACTGGCCCAATGCAACGCATGTTGCTGCTACTAATGTTGCCATGCGCGATGGTGTTCCTTGTTCTAAGAGTCGGGAGCTTCCTGTTGAGGAGCCGGTTCTTAGTGAGCGTGTGTTCCGGTTGACTGGCATTCCGTATATTGTGCGGGAAGCTTAGGGAGATGGACAAGAGGCCGTAGGAAGCACGGTAGTGTAACTACGCTATGGCTCTGTGGTATATATTTGATGTTTTAAGTTGCAGAACCTGGCGTATAATTTTGTGCGTACGCGAGCCTCAGAACACGAGTACATCGAGCCGTCTATGAGAAAATTGCTGAAATATTATGAGCCAATCCCATATACATTTAGGCCTGGTAGCATGCTAACCGATGTAGTATGGCAATCGCTGGGAACAAAAACACACGAGACAACACTAGGAGTCCCAACAGAAGATAATTATAAAACAAAAAGAACAGCGAGTAAAATAGATAAGGGTAAGATCCACATGATAGGACGCCGAGAGAAGAAACATGGAAGGCGTATCTGATGTGTCTAATAAAAAGTCATCTGTATCATACAGTATTCTGGAAGGCCTGTGTTTACTAGGTAGATTGCGGGCCATCAAAATATAACATCCAGTTCCACAAGTCCTCTACATTATAACCCTCAAAAGGGAAAAGCCGGTCCACTTCATTGGTAGCTTCTCCTGAAGTAGCTAGCTGATCTATCAAGGACGTAGTATCGTGGAGTATCGCATGTATTTGCTGGTGTTGGTGCGGGTTCTTCTCCCTGGCTGGTATGGGCCCCGAGGAGGCCCGTTGAGGATGCTCCGAGGTGTATGAAATGGCCTCCACTGAATCGCTAGTGTATGCAGGACCCAGGTTGCTCATATCCGGAGCACTGTTGTCATATGTCGCGGGGTTGAGAAAATTGTGTGGGATTGGATACTTCGGGGTATTGTGGAATATGGTGCTATCCGAGGAGGAAGACTGTGAGTTGTCGTTTCGTGATGACCAAGCCGATGCTTTGAGTTCCACATATTGTGATGCCTGCGTTATTTCAAGAGTGCGCCGTCTCTCCTCCGATGTTGGCAGTTGTCGGATGTAGGTGACTATTTGGTCGTACATTGCAACGAGACCTAAATCATAGAATGGGTTAATAAAACATCGTATACGACAAGGTGGTACTTTACCCTCCATAAATCGTGGATCAGAGTTACAACGAGCAAACTGAGCACTAGCATTTTCGAGACATGCTTTTAGGAGCTGGTTTCAATTAGTTGTGGTAGCTCGAGAGAACCATCGAACAAGTTGGATAGTAGTTCTCACCTCGAGATCCATGGCCAACAAGCGTGAACCGGAACTTTTCATCAGATAGATGGCAAGCACAATACATGCCAGTAATGCTGAGCCAACCGGGATAAGTCGCGATGCAGCCCCTCTCTCGGACAGCTCAATACTTAGCTTAGCAATTGCCCGGGCACTATTGACGCAGATCGATTCTCCATTACGGAGCCGAAATTTCGATGGCTCCTCAGAGCAATGTCTCTCGACTTCTGCATCGAAGCTTGATGTTGGAGCAATGAGTGCCGCTCGATGAAGCGCAATCAGGGTCTCATGGTATTGAATGGATAAATAGGCGACCATGTGGAACTCTGCTTCCGGGCAGAATATATCATTTCCCGGCCGCAGTTCGGGTGGAATCAGGTTGGCCCACGAAAGTAGTAGTCGGTCAAGTCGAGCCGTGTCGAGGAGTATTTGACGGACGCTTCGTGACCCAGCCTGGTAGTTGTATATATGCTGACTGATGCTGCCTTGGTATTCGGCCAGCCCAAGATGCCACTGCAGATAGGGAGACTCACAGGTCAGACTCCCTACAGGGTTTAAGTGCTCGGCACTGATTGACGAGGGGCGACCACATGCTAGTTGCATCGTTCTTTCGAGGCAGCAGCAGACAGTCCATACCCGAGTCGGGAGATGTTTTTCCTCAGCTGGGGCATTTGAAGTGGGTAATGACGACCCATTTCGGGGCCAATGGATCCCGAGTGTGTATGCGATGCGGATTGCCATGCCTAACACCTGCCACGCGAGACCCCCTTGGTTTCGACCTCTGTACATCAGTGTCAAAAGCAGCAGAGCCTGCACCGCCGGTAGATAGGGAATCGTAACAATATGAGATAGCAGCCCGGCTGAGGCGTGGAGATATCGCTCGCCATCTTCAGTCACACTTTGCGAGGCTTCGTCTGACCCCAAGCCCATTACAAGGTAAACGAGCACAAGGGCCGGAATACTATCTCGAGGGAGCTTTCGGTAATCCGAGATCATGGCGAGCCGCTCAATACTCTCCTGGAAGGCTCGCGGTGAGAAAATAGGGTAGATTGGGTGAATTCGCTCTAGGTATGTTGAAGCATATTTGTCACGGCGATCGCGCACCGGTAAGGCTGGTAAAGATAGTACCAGCAACATGTCGAGCTCTTCTGCATGTCGCATCCCGTGTTGAAACGAGGCCGAGACTGGCTTCAACCGTGCAGCCTCGAAGTACACGTCTAAAGACTTGGCGAGGCATTGAGAGCTGCTGCCTCCTAGGACTTTAACGCGGTTTGTCCCATGCTCAATATTGAGTGATGTTTCGAACGGATGACGAACTGGAGAGGGCTCGTCTGGCTTCTCATCTGCCGTGTTGCCCTCAGTCGACGGCGAGGTCCCCTGTGGCTGCTGATGTGGCTGTGGCGGTGATTGCTGAATAGGACTGTGATCATTTTGGGAATATTCTGACTCTTTGCTTGGTCTATCTATCCGACTGGCTCCGCTGTTGCCATTGGGCTTTTCAGCTGCTTCTAGCCACTCTCTAACCCCCGGAACTCCAGGGCGTTGCGGGTCGGTCGTCACGCATATCTGGTTACGTAGCCGACAATTGCGACATTTAGGATACTGTGCGTCGCATTTCACCTTTCGCTGTCGACAGATATTACAGGCCATAGACAGTCGCGGCCTTTTGGCCGCTGATGGTCGGTCCATCATGGGTCAATACGCCGTGTCCGAGGAAACAAGGAAGGTCTATGGGACATTTTGGCGCTATGTCAATGGTGAAATAAACAGATTGTAGTATTGGCACTGCAGATGGATCGCCCGTGTGACCATGGCCATACGTACGCGTACTAGGAAGATTGACGATAGCAGGGGAATGGCAATCCCTGTCTTCGTAATCACCGATGCACCATTGGAGTCTCCTCTATCCCCAGAGTGGGGGATTTGGCGCAAAATGCGGGGAACAAGCTGTCGCAAGGAACAATCTTTGCGAGCTAACGGCTTGGCCTGGGATATCTCGATTGCCGATCGTCACCAGCAGGTTACCCTAGCGTCGGTTCCGGCTGTCGGATAATGCTCCTCCACATTGCCGACGAAGCCTCGGGCCCAATCGGAGCGTGTCATCTGGGCCCTGTCTGGACGGTTTTGGGGGGATGGTGTGTGATATTTGCTTTGTTCTGGTTACCAAAATCAAAGTGACTGTTCGAATATCTACAAACTGCTCCTTACTCTCGGCACTATCCGGGCAACATTACCCTTGGCCACAGTATGGACGTATATCTGGAAGCAGGTCCAATATAAACGGTGAGGATCCCCTGTGTCCATTGTGTCCTGGCAATTTCCCCTTTATGATGATCATTCTTTTCTGCTTCTCCCTTCCTCCAATATGCGCGGTACCTGGAATGGGCCGCCGATGCTCGCCAGATTTGCCGCGCAGATCTCACTAACGGCCTTAATATGCGGGCCGTTCTATATGCCTTACACTAAATCCAAAGAACTGCGGCAAGCTCGCGCCACGAGTGGAGGTATACGCTCTATGGCTCCATGGATTGTATTGCTACGGGGCTGACCGAGTTGTTGTTGACGATAGATCCAGTGACTGTGGCAGGTTCTTCCCCCACGGGGTTATACAAGGACAAGCTACACCCCGATGACTAGTGCGTCACGGTATACATGCCCTTGGCGCTGCGGTCTGGCTTATTTCTAGCGTTTTTATTGTTTTGAAAGTACACAATGTTGGTTATTAGTGTGGAAACAGCAAGGATATCCAGGCCCTAGAGTTAGATCACTTTGCATGACATATCATGACATATATTAAAAATTATGAAGACTCCATAAAGCGAAATCGGCAGATTATAAAGACAGAAAGCTGCACTGCAGGAATGGCTGCAGCTTCTGTATGCACACTAGTGCATTTATTCTTTTACAGTGGCCGGACCGAAATTGAGTAGCTATATGCAAAAGTGAAAGGTGGGAAACTATTCGTTGATGACATCGGCGTAAGGATACACCTAATCCTCGTTCTTAGAGGAGCAAAACAGGCCCCTAGGGAGATTCGAGTATGTCAAGGTCGTCATAAAATCGATTGCACTGCTAATCACTAACGAGTGGAGGATTGAAGATGTGATAGCGGGTTAGTGTGGGAGCGATGTGTGGGGGTGGGTCAACGCGGGGGAAGGAATCAGTTGCACTTATTCATCAAGTCTACGTAGAAAGGATTGAGCTTTGCTCTTTTCGTGGGCCTAGGCTGTAGTGCTGAGCTGGTGAGGTGGTTAAACCGCTACCGAGATGTGACCTCCGAGCCCTTCGGAGCAGGCCGAGGCATGGGCAAATCCTTAGTGCTTATGCACAGATTTAGCAACCCAGCTATTGGATGAGGCACCCTCCGAAATGCTCGGTCAACTGTCCCCACCTGTCTCGCCGAAGGTCTGATTCAATTGTCCATAGCATCATGCGCGGAGGGCTGTTCAGTTACTTAAGTGGTCTCAAACTGCCCGGCCAAAAATGAACCTACAGACTGCATCAAGACCACCAAGTTAGACTTACATACCAGATACCGTGAGCCTTGACCCTGAGCTTTTGTGCCAATGCCGACAACAACCGCTATTCAGGAAATCGCTGAGGCGACCAATCAATCTTTCACTATCAAAGATCTGGTTGACTTCAGCGATCGGACATATGGCGATTGGCGCGATGAATTCCACAAGAATGGATGTGTCATCCTCAAAAATATCATTAGCCCCGAGCGGGCGAAGTACTACGCCGACAAGCAGATCGAATGGTTGAAGAATTTTGAACTTGGCTTTGATGAGAATGACGAGAGTACGTGGACAGGCGACCATTTGCCGGTCAGCTTCAAGGGAGGGTAAGAAAGTTCTCGACGGCGAGCGCCAAAAAAAAAAAAAAAAAAAAACAACCGGCTAAAGGTGTCTTAGAATGTATTTCGCCTACGGCTCAACTCATGAGAAAAGTGTTTGGGAAGCTCGCTCCGAGCCTGCCGTCATTGAGATCTTCGAGCACTTGTGGGAGACCAAGGAACTGCTCTGCTCCTTTGATGGGATCAACATCTCTCTTCCACGTCGAAAGGACCTCACCTGGAGCCCGTGGCCTCACTGCGACCAGAACCCAGATAGAAAAGGGTATGTATTGGCCTTAGCCGCTCACAATCAACTGCTGACGATAGTCAAGAATGCAAGCTGTTCAGGGACTCCTCAATTTTGCCCCGAATGGTCCCAAGGATGGTGGGCTAATGCTGATGAAGGGATCCGCCAAGCTCTTTGATGAGTTCTTTGCTCAGAAGCGCGAACAGTATGACCACGAGGATGCTCCACCCCCGGAGCTGAAATACATGGATCTTTTCCTGTTTCACGAGAAGGACGTGAAATGGTTCCAAGAAAGGGGATGTGAGCTCATCAAGGTGAACTTGGGACCGGGAGACTTTGTTCTCTGGGATTCCAGATCGCTCCATTATGCCTGTTTCCCCGAGGGTGACCAGATCCGCCACGCACAGTACATCTGCATGACGCCGAGGCGGTTCGCCAGCGAGAAGGCCTTGGAGTTAAAGAAGTATTGCTTTGAAAATTACATGGGCACTACTCACTGGCCTCATTGGTAAGTATCCTCGGCCGCGTTCCTCGCCGCTAGAGAAAGCTAATCAAGTGGACCTATAGCAACATTCGGCCTGCAGCGGAGAAACCAATGCGAAACGGGGAAGTGTGTCCGAAGGACCGAAACGAGCCATTCGAGAAGCCAGTGTTGACCGATACGGTGCTCAGATTGGCAGGAGTAAAGCCTTATTGACCTATTGATGTGGCCGATGTGCCAGTGTGCGGTATATTAGATTGGTGAAGTTACTGCAATACTATTTCGAGGTCGTTTATATCTGCCGTTCGTGATAATCCATGAGATGATTTATCCTCACCGTATCATGTAGAATCCTTATTTCCTAATTGCTTCGAGCTATAGATATTTGGAAGGTACAATGCAGTGGGCTTACTAGCGATCCGGTCCACCCTCTTTGGCCTGTGTGATGAAGATGGAAACATATATTCTCACCGAATGAGCTCTAAAAGGTAGTCTAGAATTTACTATTGACTTTGGTGCTTTAAACTATGATACCTAGAGAGCCGAGGGCGGCAAGAAAGCTCGGAGGGCATGAGAATGGTATGTGCCTATCGCGTAGTCTCGGGGCAGGGTGAGGAGGTGGCGGCCGTAGTGCCCGAATAGCTCCAGATAGTCTCCGGGGGATCCCCATCCTGTCGGGGCAGCTTTCTTTCAACCTTATTTGATATTGTATCTATGCCACATGAATCGTGGTGGACTGTTTATAAACAGTCAGCCTTCCTGTTGCAAAGTGACCTATCTATCGCGCAGCCTTCCACAGCATTGGGCCTTGCCTTGTGCGGACGTTGAGCAGCTCCCCTACTCTTGGCTCTTTTTCCTTGTTGGATTTGTCTCTCGGTCCTCCTTGTGAAGTTTCTGCTACCATGTCCCAGAAAGACAAAACCTCCATTGGTCATGTGGAAGATATAGAGGCAATTGAAACGGGGGATATGAAAATACACCAGTCCAAGAAGGTGATGGGGACGGTTAAGTTAACTGAGGGTAGCATTGTCTACATCCCTACGCCGACAGCGGACCCTCAGGGTAGGTCGTATCTTCATTTCTTTTGCCATGGAAAGACTTTGTCTGACCGCCGAACTCTTCTTGCAGATCCTTTGAATATGCCCATGTGGCAAAAGACGGTCGTTCTCGTTGTTATATCGATCTGTAAACACTCCTATCCCAGAATAGACTTGTCGCGATACATGCTGACGGCATTCAGTCTCTTGTCTTGGTCTGGCCCTCGTCTCTGGATTCGGTGGCTTGTTAGGCTTTTACATCCCCCAATATGAAGCTATTGGCAAGACCTACGATGACATTACTTACTTGATGACCTACCCAACTTTGTTCATGTATGGAATCCCCCACGCTACTCTACTACGACGGTTTTGGTGGGCCCAACCACTAATGTCTTTCCTTCAATAAAAGGGGCGTCGGAAATTTAATTGGAATGCCCTTGGCAATTGGTATCGGACGTCGCATTGTCATGCTCGTTTCCACTGCTCTCCTTGTGGTGGGGGCAATTTTATGTGCAACCGCAAAGAGCTATGAGTGGCATCTGGGGGCAAGAATCTTAGTTGGCCTCGCTGCTGGACAAAGCGAATCAATTGTTCCCATGATCACACAGGTAAGGGATTGTGGACCCTATCTTCGTTTGCTCTACGGTGACTAACATATGACTTAATGTTCTCGGCACATTCACAGGAGATCTTCTTTCTTCACGAACGAAGCAAAGCTCTCATGGGCCAACAGGCTATTCAGGTTTGTTTAACCACAGTCTGGGTTCTGTTCGCCAGCCCCATCGCTGAAGCTATCACCCCCGAGTGGTGGTACGGTCTTGGGGCAGCGTTAGCCGGCATATTGATAGTCGCGACGTTTTTCCTTCTGCCGGAGACGAAATACGAGCGGCCTTTGGCTGCGTACCAGGAGGACTCATCATCATTGGTGGAAATGCATATTGATGAAGCTACAACGGACAAGCGGAAAGCACCCCTTACAGGAATATGCACAAAACGTCCAGAGTTGGACTTCGTGACCTATGATTCACGGACCTTCAAATCAGATCTACGGCTGTGGATTGGCACGCCGGAGTGGAACAAGGTCTGGGAAGTACTGAAGGTAGGCTTTTCCTGCGTGTTATACTTTGATCACCACCTGACTCTAATCCAATGAACAGCAAACAGCAGAGTTGCTCCTGTTTCCAAATGTCTTCTGGTCTCTGCTTTTGAACGGTCTCACCATTGGTGTCAACATCGCCCTCGGCACCACATATAGCACCATCGTCTCCAACCCACCCTATAACTGGCCCACCAGCAGCGCGAGCTACATCAACTGTGGACAGATATTTGTGGCCATCGTCGCCCTTCCCCTTCTGGGGCATGGATCAGATTGGCTGGTCAAGTACCGCGCCAAAAGAAACAATGGGCTCCACGAGCCTGAAACACGCCTTATTCCTCTCATCCTCCCTTCCGTTATTGGCACCTTTACTTGCTCTCTGTACGGCGAGGGGGCAACTCATCCCTATAGTTACCACTGGTTTGTCTATGCCTGGGTTATAGCGGCATACTACTTTACCTTCGTCGGCGTCAATATTGTCACTATCACATACCTGCTGGACAGCTATCCGACCCGTTCCGGTCCACTACTTGTGATTGTTTGCGCCTTCCGTGGTATTATCTCTTTTGGAACGAGCTATGGTGTTGCTCCTTTCATCGAGCGGCATGGTTATGATGGAACCTTCCATGCCTTTGCCGCACTCACAGGGTTTCTCGGGGCGCTCGGTCTTCCAGTGTTTATCTGGGGGAAGCAGATCCGGGCTCTTACTGGGCGGTTTGCGAAGGACCACGCCGACGGACCAACGTAGAGTAAGACGTTGAATATCGCCGATATGAGCCTTGTTGCCTCTTTGGAATCTTGAATTAAATCTCTCCCTGCTGCCCTTGCTGGTATTGAAGCTCTCGCATCTTCGTCCTGTTTTCATAGCATATTTCACATTATTGCCATTGATTACCGTATGCTATGTCCAAGCCACAGTCTACGAACAAGATATCTCTCGGACTCAAGACTCACTCTCACTTTCCTTATCATGGGTCTTGCCCCTTTTTGGACTTCGCTCACTCTTTAACAACTTCACCTGTCCTATCAGATCCGAATGTCTCTTTCCATGACCCATCCTTGACCTGCTGATCATTCCCGTGCAAACCGATATCATAGGCCTGCTTTATCGAGCCGAGGCATATCTGCCTCCGTTCATCGAAGTCAAACATTGGCTTCGGATACGTTTGGCCTCCGTCTTCCTTACTGCCCGCAGAGTTGCCGCCATCGCCTGTGACTCTACATCCCCACTTCTGATCTAGAATGGGCGCCTTCCAAGGCTCATATATGTACTTCTTGTCGAACTTAGATAGTTCTGGACAGTACTTTCGGATAAAATACCCTTCGGGATCCGATTTCTTACCAAGCGCGACCGGTGAGTAGCAGCGGTAGAATTGAGTGAGAAAGGCCGTGCACGACAACCACATCCAGTTCCCTACGTTCGAAGCTACTTCGTCTGGTCGCCTAGTTACTTGAGGAAGAATATAGAAGATAAAGAGCCAAGAAAAGCGACAGAGAACATACGATCGATCAACCACTCCTCGAATACCTCCGCCCCTCTCTCCCAGGATACGTAGCAGCCTCCTCGGGTCAGGAAACAGACGACGCTATGTCGCCCAAGGTGATGAATCCAGCCTTCCTGTTTCAGCTGCCGCATGAGAGCATCGATCCAGGGAAATCCCGTTCTTCCTTTCTTCCGTCGTCGAAAGTAGTTCTCTGCCTCCGGGGAATCTACCGTATAGGTTCTGTCTACCCGCATGTCTCCGTCTGGTTCTTTGTACAGGTTTGATTGTAGATGCCAGTCGATGAATCGAGCAATCGGGTTTCCATAAGTTTGAGCGTATTCGTGGCCTAGGGGAGCTTGGGCAGCAAAATACATCTCCCGGAAGAGAAGTTGTCCGGGCAGGTTTGTTGGGATCGAGGCATTTGGTTTCCTGTCTTCTGTCCGTTTCTCTAGGACAGCTTGCACATCCCACCAGAATTTCCGAACAGATAAAGAACCGAAATGAAGATGGGGAGACAGCAGCGTGGTGGACTGCGGCTCAAACTCCGCTGGCGATGTTTAGGGTTTCTCGAATCTACCCACGTACTCATCATTCTTGATATACCCGTCCAGTCTCGTGAGTGCCTCCGTTTCTCCACCTTTATGCAAGGTCGTCGCCTGCGATGGATCAATCCCTATCTCCTCAAGCGTCGGCACACCGCAGTCCCTCCCGGGACCAATAAGGCCGTTATCTTGCCGATCATCCGCGTTGCGGTAGGCCTTATTATAATCCGGTGCAACTTGGATGGCATCTTGGTCAAGGCCGCTAAGATCCATCTTCTTCTCATCCCAAGGATCCGGAAGACCCGTCGGCGTTGGCACAACTTCCTCTGGATCTCCACCGGTTAACTTCTCAACCGCCTTCCGCACCTGACTCATATTCATCGTGGGCTTCCCATCGTTGCGTCGCACGATCTGATCTGGATCAAACAAGTTTCGCCCTGCTTGACAATTACTTTCGACCCCATCCTTCTCTGCCAATCGTGTGACTGCAGTGTCGCGATCCCGAGCATATGCGTCCGTGTCCTTCTCAAAAACCAGATGCGTGACCTCCCACTGTTTCCATAGCTTCGGGAGAAGCGTCTGTGGCTCTTCACGTACGACCCAGTGCGTCTGTTTGGGGTTCAGCTTGTGATACGAGTCGGAGAGGTCGCTTTGGCTTTCAAGGAGGAGCTTCCAGCGATTGGGCCCGACACGGGCGCGGTAGACATAGTGCGGATCCCAGGTCCAGATGGGGATGAAGACGGCGGGTTTCAGGGCGAGGGCGGCGTGTAATCCTGGAGAATCGTGGAGGCGAAGATCAGTGCGATGCCAGTATAGAGCCACTGGGTGTGTTGAATTACTCGTCTTCATGATGCCGAGTTCATACGTTTGGTGAGTCGCGCTTCAACCGCGACTCAGTGCGCGGCCCCTACGGATGAAAATAACAGATCACAGAGACCGGACAAGACCACGTCACATATATTTTCCCCAGTTTACAGTTTATGCACAGGGGCGTTTCTTGCAGAGATCGATCGATAGTCCATGGCGTCATTAGGAATGTAGCCATCCGATCGAGCCCTAACAACAACATCCCTTGATCATTAACATAGATCTAGAGGCAGGCTGCCATCATTCAATTAGTATTCCACACTCTAAGAGAGGGCAGCGACGGAACTGCGGCTCTCCAACGCCTCGTACAATAGTAGAGTAGAAGAACACCTGTTCATTGGCCTCAACCCTCCGGCATAACCCCAACCCCCCCGGGCCATATCTAGCATAGACTCTGGGCATACTGCGCATTCAAGTCCTTGCTGATAATTCCCGCCTCGACGGCCTCTGTAAGCACATTCGTCAGCGCCGTCCTACCGAAGTAATTTTCAAAAGAAAATTCACATACTCTGATAATCCCACTGCGCAACATTCGGTAAGTCATCCGTCTTCCACGTCCAGAAGAACCACCCATCTAAAGCTTCATACTGCCCCTGCTGCGCCGAAAACCACCTCGAGTACGACTGCGCATGAGCCCCAGTCATAGGCAAGAAGCTATCACCTGTCTTATCGAATGCCAAGCTCCACTCGCCCACAATCTTAGGACTCACATTCGACTCCCGGTTATCAGCACACGCAGCCTTGGTCATGTCTTCCTTCGTCGCGGCGTTGCGAACAAGGTATATCTCGTAGTTGTGATCGTCGAATAGGAGCTTCTGTTTCTGCGTGTCGTTAATGGAACGGGCGGGGTTGCCGCCTGAGTTCCATTTATCGTGCTCTTTTCTTCGTTAGAATCAAACATGGGACCACCACTGGGAAGACGGTAATATGCCATAGCAGTGAGGTGCAGCGTATCCACATCCGGCACGCCTAAGGCGGGACTCTTCCGCGTGAATGCGGTCGATAGCGGATAGATTGAAGTGCTCGACCATCCAGTTTGTGTCGCCGTTTTAGGTGTTTTGGAGAGGCTCGTTGACTAGTTCTAGGGTGTCTACGGTTTTGAAGGCGTCGCGCTTGTTGTGGATTCGCTCTAGGATCCACTCCAAGAACTTGTATGCTCTTTCGGAATTTTCGTCGCTTTGGTAGAACTGGGGTTTATCTGCGTACCTTGTTTGGGGGGTGGGATGATATTGGCGTATAAGCATGTCTAGCATAGGTTCACGCCGCAGATTTTTGATGTCCCCGCGTTAGTGAAGGCGGATATGCTCCTGCCCTGGTCCGTAGGGAGCCAAGCCAGCGCTAAGAAAGCACTCTCTAGGAGCGCGGTTAGCGATTGAACCTTCAGACTAACCTATCACTAGCGGCTCGAATGAGTGGATGTTGATTGTGAGAAGATGATGGGTAAGTCATGAGTGGCATGGACGTTGATATAGGACCCCGGGCCATCCCGTTCTTTGCACCTCAGACACCACCTGCAGTTGTTTTGGACATCCCGGCAGTTAAGATACTTGGTGGCTACAATGCAGCGATGACCCTGCTGTAGGATCAATATTACCATGGTTAGAAGCCGATCATTGTCCCACTTTGGCATCCGAGTGCGAAGAGATCAGGGCAGTGCCTATATGATGGTTACATGGGCTAAGATTCATGTTCATATTCTGCTCCTGAGTCCCACTTGTCTTGAACAGTGCTATACCCTATAAGGGAACTCCAAGGAAAATCCTATTCTATTGTTATAATGACCCACATTGCATCTGGTTGACTGCCGAAGATGCATAACTTTACAAGAACTCTGCCGAAGATTTGTATCTGGTGGGTGATGTAAGCTGCATAGAGAATTTCGTCAAAGGCTTAAAATTGAGAATTCTACTAGGAACCCTCGCGGTAGTTGAACCAGGGAGATTGTTTCTTGTCTATTCATTGAGGAGTGACCTTCTGGATTACCAGCCCACTCTTCGGTATGTGTGAATATCATGATTATACACCATCCCGTGTAAACGTTACATGAGATCCCTAGGCAGATCGATTTGGCAATTGTACACACTTGGTGAAGGCCCTTTTAATCGTCTTGCACCTACACAAGACACCTTATGTAAAGAGTCGGTTCATTTCCAGACATGGAGACCAGGGTGTGCTCTCCAGAAAGCCAACGACGAGGGTGAGTAACCAATATAGAGACTTCCCAAGTAGCAACGCAAGTATCGGTAAGGACATATTTCCGTTAACACCAGGAGTATATTGGCCTACCGCTCGACAGAATGCAACGCTCGTGTCACCCTTCCAAATTGATTGAGCACTCAAGAAACTAGTATCATATGAACTTCCACGCGAACAGGATATCACAGTAAGAATCAATTTATGGGGCGTAATAGAAAATGCAGTCAGTTCTGTACAACGAGGCTCATGCGTCCACAGTAAGCCGCCGGCTCAAATCTATGATACATACACTTAAATTGGTACTGCACTACCGTCCAGCCAGTAATACACCACAACTCTCAAAAACCCCGGCTTTCACAATGTTTCTTCTAGTGGCTGAAGCGTAGTAAAACAAACTACCGTCATCAGACGGTCTTTCATCAATAGAGAAGGACAGTGCGAGAGGGAGCCGTGTATTCTGTCTACCATGGAAGGTGGGCTTGCGCACTAATAGTAGATCATTATGCCAGCACTCGTTAAATTCAGTTCATCATCAACGCATACATCCTCTCTTTGAGGGGATTATTGATGTAGAATCGTATTATGTCGGTGCCATCCAGGTAGATACACGGCGACATTGAGCACACTCAGAGACAAGTCTCTCCAACTCGGCAGCAGCCAGAAGTGGAGCGTCATCCTCTTTTCCACACCATATGGCGTAGGTGCAGCTTAGCCCAGGTCGTACAGAAACATCAACATCGGGCCATTTCTCGGAGAGGCACATGATCGACAATTTTTTATCAATCAGGGGTAAAGCCGATCTGGAACAGGAAAATGGGGTGTGGACAGTCAGGTACCGCTGGATATCCCATCAATGCTTGACCCTGCTACCGCGGTTGTGGAGACAGAATAATATAACCTATCCAACCAGATGCCGCTCCGATCTTGGTATAGTCCCGACCCCAAAATCCTTCATATCGGGCTTACCCTCTTTGGTATTTGTTGTTTTATGCTTTGGGACAATGCACTTGTTTGGCCCTCGTTTCTGGACTGTCTCAGTTCAGGGTCTCCAAACCCGACGAACAATCGCACGGAAAATCCAAAGGATGAGTACACCTGTCATACTAAGTCTCAGTTCTGCCTCCGAACAGATCGTGGAGAATAAGTCCCATTTTCATGTATACTAGCGTTCCAAGGGTCGATGTCGATCGATCGCTAGAGGCATGAGCGGAGGAGTAAACTACATATAAGTCTCTCAGGTGATCTCGGTGCATGGAGCTGATCCTACGAGCAAATTGCAGACAAAAGGATTCTGTACAATTCGTCGGTATTTGGTGATTTTGCGTTTTCAGTTTCAGAAATGAAAACAAATGCAGGGTTCTCTGCTTCATAAAACGGGTTTAACTAGGTATCATAGGAAAAAATCCTGGCACAAAGAAGTCCGATCATCTCAGACGAATCGTGGGGCTTTGAGGGCACGAATTTCCGAAACGGGAATTTGCCTGATGACTGATATTGAATGCCTGTCAGGTCAGGTGTCAACGGACTCGGCGACTCGAGATTTGGATTGGAATGTAGAAATCACTAGCGATTTCCGGTATAGCGCGTGCTCAATAGCGTGACAATCTGACTAAGAAATAGAATAGGGGCTCGAGTGTAGTATAGAGTGGTGATCAATAATTTATGCACCCTGACGCTTATGGCTACCGCTGATTGGTGGGTACCCCAAGCCCTATATTGATCCTGCATCCCACCATCATCCTTTAGGAAACTGGTCTAATCGAGACAAAAAAGCAAAATTGAAAAGTGACCCGTTCTGGGGATCACTGGGGACAGTCACCTGTATGCAATTTCCGGGATTCCGCCAGTGCGCAGAGGTTTGTCCCAATCCACCTTCTGCAGAAGGTATCGCAGGTTCCAAGTGATCTACTTTCTATGAGACCCGCGCTACTGTTTAGGGCTAAATAGTACTAAGGCGTCGCCATCACCGGTCTAGATGCGCACACGCACATGGCCATATACAATGGGATATCCTCCGCTGGCATGTCTCGTCCGCCATGATGTTAATTCTAATAGCGCAGCCGCAGCGGGGGCTATATAGAATAAGCCATCGCCCAGTCGAGTGACAGGCCGGTTTTCAAATTTTTGTAGTGTAGATCCGTTCCTTCTCTTTCCTTTCGTTTTCTTTTCCCATAGCCGACTTAGTCATTCATTACCGAGGATGCGCGACATCCTCTCTCTTTCGGCGTTGGCTGCCATACTCGCCACGTCTTCTGCTGCCGTCATTCCTTCATCACTGGCAGCAAGGCAATCCACTCAACTGACATCGCTCAATTCGACCTCGGCGATGCTTAGCACTAGTAATCGCCTGCTCGCTGCGACGTGCTCCGGCCCTGTCAAAAGCTCCCCCACGAGCTACTGGCTTGCCGACCAGGACCACACCGGATGGGTCCGCGGCTACGCCCCCTACGTGGACAATCCCAACTATCCTGTCTGGCGCAATGTCCTCAACTATGGTGCTCGCAATGATGGATCTGGGGACCAGACATCTAGCATACAAAAGGCCATCAATGACAACGGGTCTGGTGGCAGCCGTGAAAGCAGCGGCGTCACCCGTTACCCGGCGGAGGTCTTTCTCCCCGGGGGCACGTATCAACTCGGCAGCACATTGCAGCTGCGCGTGGGCACAATCATCACGGGAGATCCACTCAACCCCCCGGTGCTTAAGGCTGCACCGACCTTTAATGGTGACACCCTGGTCATGGGCTACGATAAGGGCAACGGAAACCCAGAGACCAGCTTTATGACCCTCATGAGGAATGTGGTGCTCGATACGACCGCTCTTAATGCGGCTACGAAGATCACAGCGCTGCAGTGGGGTGTAGCGCAAGGCTCCGGCTTGACCAATGTCCAGATCAAAATGCCGACCAGCTCGACCGGACACACTGGTATCAACATCCAAGCGGGTTCGACAATCGCCGTCACCGACGTGGTAAGCTTGCACAGTCGTGAAGATTATACTAGTAAAAGCTAACAAAAGTAGCGTATCACCGGTGGTGTTGTTGGTATCAAAAACTCTAACCAACAGGTTAATTTCAAGAACATTTATTTCAAATACTGTACCACGGCCTTCCAGGCTACCGGAGGTCATACCGCTCTCCTGCAAGGAGCCACCTTCGACACTTGCGGCTATGGGATCGATATGACCAGCAATGGTCTGGGAAGCATGGTCTTGCTCGACTCATCTTCCGTCAACTCGGGAACAGTTGTTAAATTCCATGATTCGTCCAACGACGGTGGCAATCGGAACAGCCAAATCCTCATTCAGAATCTGTCTCACGATACTAATAATGCTATCGCAGTTGATAGCAACGGCAATGTCAAGCTGGTTGCTGTCTCGCACGTTGACACCTGGGTCTGGGGCAATGTCACACCGGGCCAGTACGAGACAGGAACCAGCTTCGCTACCACGCGTCCTGACGTCCTGCTTGCCGATAATAAATACTTTACCAGGGCACAGCCAACCTATGCGGAATACGCCAGTGACCAGGTTGTGAATGTTAAGGCCGTTGACGGCCACAGCGTTTATGGTGACGGCTCTACTGACGATAGCGCATCCCTGAACGCTATTCTAGCGGACAACGCAGCTAACTGCAAAATCACATATTTCCCCTACGGCGTGTACATTGTCAAGGAGACACTGGTTATCCCTGAAGGCTCTCGAATTATGGGTGAGGCTTGGCCCGTTATTGCTGGTGCCGGTGACGCCTTCAAGGACGCGAGCAACCCCAAGGCGGTCGTCCAGATCGGCCACGAAGGCGACGTTGGCGTAGCAGAGATCCAGGATATGCGATTCAGTGTTGCTGAGATTCTTCCGGGTGCTAAGATTGTGGAGGTCAACATCGCAGGAAGCGCACCCGGCAATGTCGCTTTATGGAACACAATCGTTACCGTCGGTGGAACGGCAGAGACCAGCATCACCAATAGCTGCACGAACCAGGATACCTCGAAGTGCATGGCTGCCTTTATGGTCCTCCACCTGACCAAGAGCTCATCGGTATATATTGAGAACTTCTGGGGCTGGACAGCCGATCATAACCTGGATGGTGGACCGATCACCATCATCTCAACCGGCCGTGGTATCCTAGTCGAGGCGACCAAAGGAACCTGGCTAACCGGCACCGGCTCTGAGCACCACTGGCTCTACAACTATAACTTTTATAACGCACAGAATGTTTATGCCGGTCTCCTCCAAAGCGAGTCTCCATACATGCAAGGAGAGGGAGCGACACAGACGGCACCAGCTCCATGGACTGCCAACGCCGCTTTCGGGGACCCCGATTTTTCCTGGTGTGCCGGTGGTGATCAGAAATGCCGGACCTCGTTAGCAACCAATGTCGACGGTGGCTCAAATATTCTCCTGTATAACTCGGCCGCATGGGCGTTCTTTAACGGGCAATGGGACGGCAATTATGGCACACAGTGTGATGGCTCGTGCCAGAGCAACATGATGCGCGTCACCAACTCCCCGAGCAATCTTGTTTGGTACTCTATTAGTACGCGCAAGACCGATGTCATGGTGTTGGATAACCAGTCAAATCCCATCGAGTATAATCATCCAGGTGGATGGGAGGCAATTATTCAAGCGTACCGGCAGTTTGCTGATGGTCGGTGATAGCAGACTACATTGCTTTTTATGTACATATACAGTCACATAGTCAATCTTCTGAGTATAGATATACGTTAGACATCACACATACCAATTTTTGGTTTTACCTGCTTTGCTTTGGGCTTTTCTTCATGGGCATATGGTATTCTGGATATATTGAACCTCGTCTGGGTTCTAGACATGGGAATAGATTAGCTGAGCGAACACCAGATTCCTATGTGGTCAGGCACAAAAGTTGCTACAACATACTGCATTATATTTGGGCGACGATCAGTGCGTATCTATGATCATATTGTCGCTATCGGTTTCTTCAATCGCTCTTACCCCTCTGGTGATACCATCTAGACAGCTTGTCATCCAGAGTTATCGCTTGTTCTCGGGCTCCTACCCAGATTTGTTTCAGCCACCGCATAGAAATTACGTAGTGAGTGACGAAGATCGAATGAGCTCAGCCATAAAACGCCTCGCGCTTTCATAAGATTGGAAGAATTAGACTAATTTGCGACTCGACGGGCATGTAGCTCGGCGATGAGACGGGTTGTTAGGACAATTTCTTAGTATATCGTTATGGACCCAGCTAATACTTCCGCCTTGAATCTCTTCATCTATCGCAGCTTTCGGTCGTTGTCGCCGTGTGCACCTAGGCCGTGATAGGGGTTATATCTCGGTTACTCTAACGTTCTGTGCATACACAAGGGGTTTGTCCTAACCGCCTATATCTACCGAGACTGTTCCTCCGCAGAGAGATCTAGCACTCCTATCACGAAGCAGGTCTCGATAGTCTGGAAATCCTCAAGTAGTCGGGGCGTATGGTATGTCGCTAATCAAATCCACGCAAGAGATTGCGATGTCCGGGTTTGTTCTGATCTCACTGATACAGCTACGACTCCTGCTTCCGTCAATCCGATAAGGCCAGCTCCCAAAGGCTTATACGAGAGCCTCGGCCACAAGGTTCAGCAAGCACGTGCGGCAATCGGGCAACCGGGCGGAAGTATGAGGCCAGAAAGATCGTGACGGACATGTCTAAGCCGTGTATGCAGCAGATCTGCCTTGTCTAGGAGCCTTAGAGTCTGAGCGTTGTCGCCTTGAATAGTGATATCGTGTTCCCGGTCGCTATGTGACAACGCGCAGACAGTCCAGCTCCCAGACTTAGCAGACCCGGCATAGAATACATACATTAGACATGTGAATATGCAGCATTATCGGCTCTGCCAGAAGGTTCAACTTGGTCATATACGGGTTGGTTGGACACCAGTGTCCGAGATGTCCACAGGGTGAGCTCATGAAATTACCTCCGCGCAGAAATTCATCGAAATGCTGGAATTGATAGATCTACCGATAGCTCAGATATAGGAAGTCAATTTCTACAATATGGAAATATTGATGGCATCGGCGCCAGCGAAGAGGTGGGAGAGGCATCAGATAAGACTAATCAGACCTATTGTATTTTAGGGCACCGCCCTAGGAACGTTCCTCCTAAAAGCCCTCCAAGAAGGTGAAGCACAGACAAGTATATACATCTATAAATTGCTTAGATGCACACTGAATGATGAGGTATCTTCTAGCACCACAACGCACTACGACGATAACAAGGCAGACGTTCGTCGATTCGCTCCGATTTCGGATACCTAGGGGCTCGCATACACAGCCGTACTTCGCAGTTGGAGATCTCACGATTGCCTGACAATGAATCAAGGACGCTTGCCTCGGCCAAGCACAATGACTTTAATGGATTTTTGCCGGGGAGACGTCTTGACTGCTGAGCAGCGGATACGGACACCAGATGTCAACAAAAGTCGTGTCAGGTTGTACCCCGATTAGAGCCTCTCGCGAACAAACCGGGGAGCATGAGTGTACAGACAACGTAACCGCAGCGTTCTCCTTTTCAGTAGTCGAAAGTAAGCTGAAACTAATGCAACCCTAGCGCATCACACCGACTTTGTGATCGCGTGGTGTTCACTGTAGCCTGGCCTGCCCGTGCAACCTTGTGGGGAACACCGAAATTGTGCGGCCATTGAGGCGCCTGCTGAAGGCCTGTGGCTCTTCTCAACAATGTTTCACGGCGTTTACCAACCAGCAAGAGATCGAGTTGGACCTGAATCTGTAATCTGATCGGTCATCTGGATGATGAGAACCAACATGCAAAGTACCAAATAAATTCCAGGTAAATACAGATAGCTTTCTTGTTGCTATTCCATCTTTCACAGCCTGTGATTCGAGCTGCCCTGTCCCCCGCCTTGCCTTCTTCTCTATAATAATACTCTCCACAAGAACGGCACCACGGTTACATCGGCGCCTCAGGCAGGCAATAGTCCATAATACAGGCTTAGTGCTGCAGTCTATCGACATGAAATATAGAATGTTATCGATCCCTATTTCATCGGCTACTTGTCGCCTGCGGCCGCCACCCCACACTCTGCAGATTCATTTAGACCAGAGCTCAGAGAATCTCCCGCAGTGGTTAACGCCCGCAGGCTGACCAGCAGGACCGACTATTGGACCGCAGCCATCTCCGTCATTGGAAGTAGGCCACTGGCTATGAAGAAGCTTTATTAATTGAAGTCTGACGCCGGCGCCAATAAACGGAATACAATGCTTGGCGTACAGGGTGATGTGCATAAAGATTAGCGATATATTAGCATTCGCACTTGGCTGCCACTTGATACTTGAATATCCACGTCGAACAGCTGGTAGATTGAAGACACAGTGTGCACATCTAGTGGTATAGTTGATGATGATGCTTTCATTTACCCTGACCCCTCGCCATGTTGGATCCCAGAGCACGTGACAATGTGATACACCATATATGTTTAATATAGAAGTAGCAGGCTACCAGTAGTAGCCTGATCGGCAGCTGGTGCGCCGGGCAGCATGAAGACAGCTACTTTGGCTATAGATAGCTGTACCTGCTCACATAGCTAGTGCTGAAAATAATCATCACTTGTACCTCAGGTCAGGGTTACAACTCGCTAAGCGATATGCAGGCTACAACCACTATATCTATCCGAATAGAGTGGGATAGTTATTCTTGAAATCAGGGTGGCCTACAAACGCATGTTGATTATTTTCCAGCCCCACGGCCAAGAAATTAGGGTGGAAATCTTATTGCGCCAACCGCTTGGAAATGAATGCTGCCCTAACTGTCCTATTGTACATAACATGAATTCACCGGTCCTCGCGTGACACACGAAATAAAACGAGCCAGTGATGCGTCTCTGTTTCCTAAAGACCAGCATCTTGTGGAACCGGGGGGATGATGTATCTCATGAGGTCTTTGTGTATTGCGAAGGGCTCGTGCCATCGACATTTCTTGGTTACGCGAGGCAGCCTGCCATTTTATTCTTCAGCCCGGATGAGACGTCCACACTGTCCGTATCATTTGATTACGGAACCTTAACCGATGACCCGATGCACCAAACGAAATGCCTTCCAGAGCCGCCGGATCATCAGTCCATCGCAAGCTTGACTCTATTCCACGGACGCCCAAGCGGCTCCCTGTAATGGGAAGAAGTACGCATATATTGATAATGTGTGTTTTGCCACGACCCACAACCTATACAATGAATAAGGGGGTGGAAAAAGATTCGTGTGTCTTCGGTGAACCGAGTGCTGTCGGGGTTATTTCTGCCATGATCCCACTCGAGTGACAGGTAGCTCATGCGACCTCATAAGCTGCCAGAAATGAAGGAGAGACGGAGTGCCCGAGGGTAGTACTGCGCATCACCTGCTGGCTTATGACGAGCGTAGTGGCCGCAGACGGAGAGGATATATGAATCACGGTCTGTCCCCAGGCCGGTTATTCGGCCACCCAAGCCCTCCAGAGTTTGAAACTTCGGCGACGGCATTGCCTTTCTTTTCATTCTCGTCTGGCCTTCTCACCTTCCTTTCACACCGTTCCGTGATCATGTTGTTCCTTTCCGCCTGCTCCGTTTCGCTCCTCTTCCTCCAGGGAGTTATTCAGGCTGCTGGCAACCCAATTCGTAGACTTCAGGAAGACAGCGCTGCTGTCTTCCTTCGCCAGCGTTTCGACCGCTCTATTGGCCGCCGTGCGGCCGAGTGCGGCAACGCTGCTGCTACTCTAGGCGCTACCTGTCCCGGGAATGCCTGCTGCTCGTATGTTAGCCCTCCTGGTAGCCAGTTATTCTCCCGGTATGAACATATCTAACCCGTGTGCCACAGTAAAGGGGGCCTTTGCCGCATGACTGATTCATTTGGTGGTACTGGCTGCCAGTCGAACTGTGTCATGTCAGCCGATCAATCAAAGGATCAGTTGAGTACCGACCCGAGTGCTTCGACAAGGGCTCCTACCATTGCCCCTACCGGTTCCAAAACAACGCCTTCTCCCTATTCTCACCCTACCGTCGCACCGACTGCCCAGCCGACTGCCCAGCCGACTACGCAACCACCGTCGGGAGGATCAAACAACACTTCTTCCGGGAAGGTTGTCGCTGGTTACTGGGGAGGATGGAACATGGCCCGGCCCTGCGGCACCATGAAGCCAGAGGAAATCCCAGCGGAGTCACTCACCCACTTAATCTTCTCTTTCGGATTCGTTGCGCCAAACACCTATGAGATCCAGCCCATGCCAGACACGGATCCCGCCCTTTTTACCCAGGTTACTAATGTCAAGAAGAAGAACCCAAATCTAAAGGTCCTCATTGCTCTTGGGGTTAGGAACCTTGCGTGAAGCCTGGTTTCCCTGACCATGTCACTGACAGTTCCGTAGGGCTGGTCGCACACAGACCCTGGTCCATACCAAGCGGTCTTCACGACCATGGTATCGACACCCGAGAATCGCCAAAAGTTCATCAAGAATCTCCTCACGTTCTTGCCCCAGTATGGGTTTGACGGAGTCGATATCGACTGGGAATACCCCGGAGCGACCGACCGAGGTGGCAGCCCTTCCGACAAAGAGAATTTCACAAGGCTGCTGCAGGAGATGAGGCAAGCATTCCAAGGCCGGTTCCTTGTTACGTTTGCTGGCCCAACGTCACCTTGGTACCTGGAGGGATATGATCTCAAGGGCGCCTCTGAGGCTACGGACTGGATCAACGTGATGGCTTACGATATCCACGGCACATGGGAGACCCCTAAACAGGTTTTGGGGCATACTAATCTGAGCGACATCAACCGATTCCTTGAAAACTTTTCTAAAGCAGGAGTATCGCCGAGCAAACTTGTCCTAGGGACCGCTTTCTATGGTCGCAGCTATAAGCTGGCAGAGCCGGGATGCACGAAACCGGGTTGCACGTTCAGCGGCCCGGGGGACCAGGGGCCATGTTCGAAGAATACGGGCTATTTAAGTTATAAAGGTAAATGATAAGATGCGACGGGCAAGTTGCCAGGCTGACGATGTTGAATCTGAACAGAGATCAAAGATATCATCAACGCAGGAGCGAAGCCAACGCTAGACCAGGCGGGTGCTATGCAGTACCTGACATGGGGCCAGAACAATTGGGTTGCGTATGTACAGCCATTTGCGGTTTTTTTTTTTTTTTTTGTTTTTGAGAGGCGTTCTAATACGGTTGACTAGATACGATGATGCTCAGACGATAAAGATGAAGGTTGATTACGCTAATCAAAAGGGACTGAAAGGCGTTATGTCTTGGGCCATAGATCTAGACGACGAGCGAATGAGCTTGACGAAAGCTTTATCAGGTCGTTGAGGAAGGACAGCAATTTGGTTTACCAAGTTGAGAAAGCTATTCTCTTCCCTGTTCTTCTTTTCTTTACTCTTCCCCTTTGCTCGACTCCGTTGTCTTTTGTTCTTTTTCTGACCAACGAGCGATTCATAAGCCTGGATAGCTGGCCCTGAAAGGCTGAGATAGTGTATATATTCTCTTCGATCGTAGGCTGTGCCTACAAATATATTTTTCTACTGGTAACTTTCCATTACGGCGATGATGGACATGCTGGTAGAATTGTAAACCATGTGAACCTGAGCGTACTTCGGACGAAGCGCGATTGATATCTCGCTTGCAGTTCATTCTACACCTCCCATAGAATTTTCGGGCATCCCACGGGATTGAAGCTTTTTTCCCAATCGAACGGCCGGTTCCCAATTCCTGGTTCTTGGGTTGGAAGTTCATGTACGCCAACACGACCACTCCCTAACTCTTCCTGATTATGATGCAGATCTTGAAGCTTTCGTCTGGTGATCTTTCCCGAGGTTGTGGTGGGCAGCTCCTGGTCTTTTCTAATGAGTCGCAGGATCGTCGGTGGCTTAAACGCCATCCCCCGCCTGTCAATTGCTAGTCATTTTCGCAGAACTAGAAGGCTCAATCCATTATCATTGAATGAGTCGTTGACGACCAGGAGCGCTGCCACTCGTTCGCCAGCGGGGGAATTCTGAACGCCTAAGACGATCGTTTGCCATATAACTGGGTGTTCTGCGAGCTCGCTTTTGATTTCCGGGGCCAGTAGCTTGGATCCAGCGAGGCGGTTGACTACAATCATTCGTTATCTGATGAGCCCATATACGTACTCGACAGTTACCTACTGTCTTGAGAAGCGGGACCGGAAACATAGATCAAGTCCCCGTCGATCTTCCCGAGGTCTCCGGTTTACCAGTATCCGTCAGCATCGAAGACACCACTCATCGCCGCGGGATTCTCCGACAAACACCTTTAGTATTCAGCTTTATCCGTCCAAAGTCCACCTGCATTGGTATACTTACCAGTTGAAGCATGTCGGGCTTCTGACGCACAACACGCCCTCCCCGTTGAGCTTCAACTCCATATCCAGGCTCGGCCAGCCGCAGCAATCCTAGCACAGAGTATCAACCGAAATGACTCCACCCGTGTCATGTATGATTGAAGGTCCCCCCCTACCGGAGGTACATCCTCATCCGTCTGCCAATTGCTAGTCACGCCAACGCACATCATCTCAGTCATCCCATATACTATCATCGACGGGCTTACGACGTCGCAGAGCCTTCCACCACTCCCTTAGTGTCGGGGGTCAGCCCTACATGTTCCAGAGTACATCACTCGCGTCTCGCGCAAACCCCCGCGAGATCCGTTCATACTTCTCCGCAGGGCCCGTCCTACGAACCGCCCCCAACAATATCGCCCACCACCGCAAGCACCGACGGAGGAAGGGTCATAGCCGTCGGACTACCACCGTCATGCCCCTTTTGCTCCCACCGATCCAGCAGCCAATCCCTGAACACCTCGCTGCACAACGCCACGCACGCCCCGGCAAGAATTCTACGAGATATGGACCAAAAGCCGCCGATCCAGTGAACCGGCGGATAATGCAACCATGTATATCGTTTGGGCTCAACGAAAGCGGCTGAATATTGTTGGCGAACCCTAGTTCCGCCGCACGCCGAGAGTGCAGAGCTCCTTTCGGGGGGAGGGGAACTGGTCGTTCCGGACAAGAAGAGCAGAACGAAGCCTTTCTCTGCGTTGATCGAGGGGGTTGCCTTCGCCTTCTAGAGTGAAGAGAAGGCCTTGAGGCTTTATTGACTTCGTCACATCAACCACAAGGGTCGGAACTCCAGCCACGGTGGAAATTGTCTGGGCCTCGTGCGGAGCGGTCGGCACGGTGATTGGAAGGGCCGCCTGCCATCACCGTCGAAAGTATCGGCCTTCGTCGGGATGCACACCGGTGGCTGTTGACCTCGCATTGCCGCTGGGAATATCGTTGATTGACGCTCGAGGAAACACTGAAGGTGACTCCACTTACACAGAGGGACTACGGCTGCCCCGATGCCATACAGTCATTCAAGATATATATTCCTAGAAAAGATCCCATGGTTCTACCGTGAACATGGAGGTTTTCGTTAGTGTTCTTAGATTAGCCCCGGATAGATTTGGTTTTAGGGGAATCATCAATTGCTTGGCAAAGTAGAACGCTCCGTGAGACCCATCATTGGTTGGCATCTTGGCAGTGGAGCCGGAGAAAAATCCTTCGCGAAGCTGATAGTCATCTGGTTGTTGATCCGCGGAAGAGCCGCATTCCTTGGGGTCTCAGATGGATGGGGAAATGGGGAGAGTGGTCTGGGGTCATTCGGCATTGTCACTTGGCGTTATTTTTGGCAGCTGTCGGTTAGGGGAGCCGTGGATTGGACTGAGCATGATGGATACGAGGTGTGTCTTGAACTCACTGTGAAGGTGGATAGAGGGCGCATCACACTAAATGATGATTTGGTCGTGGAGAGTGTTTAGCCCTAATTGGACCGATTTAGGAAATTGTCGATTCGACCACAAAGGGGGTCCGACCTTCTGACAAGTCTAACCCGCTCAATCTGTCTTTAATTGGCCTCAATTCCTGCCCATTTAGCAGTGGCTGAGCTCTTCTCATTGGTGCCACTGGGGACTAATTTCCTGCTAGCTTGGGGGCGATGACAATCCCAGTTGAGTTGAGGTAAAAAAAAAAAAAAAAAAAAGGGGGACGAGGTTGCCGACTGGAATTTCCGCTGGACCCATCCGCCGGCTTCTGTTATTCAGCCTCACGGGCGTGAGATTTAAATCCCTCGGACAGGACTTGGACCCGGATGACTCCCCCTTCCACACCATCTACGCGTTAGAATAAGCCCTTGTAAGCTTGCCTCGCAAATCTAGTAAAAGTCCCACGCTCGCTCAGAGCTCCACGAGGGAGCCCACGCGCCGCCTCTCCGTCATGGAGCGTACCAAATGGCTGGACGGCCTCCGAGGCATCGCGGCGGCCATCGTCGCGTTCGACCACTTTTTCATGGGAGAAGTCTGGCATCCATTCCTCTCGTTCTGGGCGGATCCACCCGAGTCCGGTGGCCGCTTTGTTCAACTGCCTCCCGTCCGCATTCTGTTCGGCGCTCATGCCATGGTGACTCTCTTCATGGTAATCTCAGGGTATGCCATTTCGATCAACATCCTGAAAGCCCGACCCAGCGCCCAATATTATAATCGGATCTCTTCGGCGGTCCTTCGCAGAGTCTTCCGCATTTATCTACCCGTGTTGTTTGTCGCACTTATCAGCCAACTGCTCTTTTTCTTTAATCTTTACAACTGGACCTTCGATGAGGGCCTCCTCAAGGGACTCAAGCCCTGGACCAACCCGTGGGCACATATCAAATGGCTGTTCCTCTATATGGCGGACAGCGTCAACATCATCGCCTTCGAATACAATGGCGGCTTCAACGGCCAACTGTGGACGATGCCAGTCGAGTTCCGTGGATCGAATGTCATCTTTCTCCTCCTGATGGCTCTATCCGCCTGGCGACCGAAACTGCGCCTCTGGTTCCTCCCAGTTCTAGCCCTTTACTTTCTGTGGTACGGTATCTGGGACATTTTCGGCTTCATCTGGGGCCTGTGGCTCGCAGAAAAAGCCGTAGCAGCCGCCCCTGCAACCGGAACCACAACCCGCGAAGCCAGCGACGACGACGACGAAAAGCTCCCCCTATTCCCATTCTCCAGCGCAGACTGGAAACACCGCCTCCTGTCCAGAAAGAACTTCACCGTCTCACGCATCACCACCACCATCGCCTTCCTAATAGGTTACCACCTCCTCTGCCTCGGAGACGACGGCCACCTAACCCCAGGCTACCAATTCCTGGCCGTCCTCCAGCCGGCCAAATGGAGAGACAACTGGGAGGTGATGCAGTGGTGCTGGAAATCTGTCGGAGCCGTGTTCATGGTCTACGCGATTAGCGAGTCGCGGCTGTTGCAGCGGCCGTTCAACACGCGGCCGGTGCAGTATCTCGGCAAGATCTCGTTCTCACTGTATATCGTGCACCAGGCGATTTATCATCTGTGGCGCGATCCGCTGCGGAACTTCATCTGGTTGTTGGCGAATGGGAGCCCGTACCCGGGGAGCATTGAGGCGACGGCGAATGATCCGATGTCCTTCCATGTGGCTTGGTGGGCTACTGGGGTTATTTTGGGGACGGTTGTCATCTATGCGTCACATTATTATACGATCTATGTGGATAATAAGTGTGTGGCGTTTACGAAGAGGGTGGAGAAGTGGTTGACTTCGTGAGAGACTCTAAGGTATATTTAATAGACGTGCTTTTCTTTGATTAATCAAATATGTTGAATCTCGGCATTTGATATATTGCCACGGCTTCTCGAGACGTATTCGCTCGATCTTTATCCTGATTATGCCACCGATCAAGACCTGTCCTGTTCAAACTCATACGCAATCCTGCCCAAAAGCAGCCATCGCTCTAGCTAGAATGGCATGCGGATTACTCCTATTCGGAAACAAGCTCTGCAATCTTCGCATACAACTCCATAGGCCCCGAACTCACCTTCCCAGCACTTCTCAAACGCCAAAATATACTTCCTAGTCGCCCTAGCATTAAACACCCCATTAATACTTTCCGGCCTCTTATGGCCTGGACTCCCACGCCTCAGCCGTCTGCCGAGGCTGATAGATCTGATCACCTGGGAAAAAGCGACGCCAGATACCGTCGAAACGCTCGGGCTTCATTTGGCTTTCCGAGTGGGCGACTGTTGCCGGGGTTGCGATTGCGCGGGCTTCGGGCCATCGTTTGCGCAGGAAAGGGATGCCGAACCAGTGATCGCCGTGTGCCGTGGGTGATGTAAATGTATTGGAGGGACTTGCCGGGAGCGGTTTCTTCGATCCAGTGGATTAGGTCTTGGGTTTGTGTTGATGGAGATGGGGCTGTCGACGAGAAGTGCTTCGGTGGTGCCGTGGACGAGGGTGTAGGTTATTGGGGAGAAAGCGCTTCATTGGCCTTGTCGTTGGATGGCTATGGGGAGACGGGAGGATACCCTTCCGTCTGCTTTGAGGGGGGAGGCCATTCTATGGTGGTTGGGTGTTGGGACATTTTTGGAAAGGAGTGTCTTGTGTGGTTTTCTAGAGTTGCTCCTGGGCCAGCGTCCGTTTCTAAGCTGCGCCTGGGGGTACAGCGGGTGTTGCAGGTGGAGGATGTTCGAAGAGTCGGACTTGATATGCTGATATACCTCGGTGCTGGCTTGTCCCTTTCAGTCCTTTCATGAGATTAGTCCGGTAGTTAGGTAGTTCGCCCGGCAGATCGGATAGAACGTGGTTGTCGGCGAAGCAACCTCATAGTAGCCCACCTATCGCAACAGACCCATCCATTTAGTGAAGACCGAGCGTTGGAGTGCACGAAGAGAGCTGTCACAGGCTCAATTATTCGGCGGTATAGGGCATGATTACTGAACCCCCGCACGCGGAGATGAATACTAATCTTAGATATGTTAACGATCAACTACCCCGGGTTGGTATTCAACGCGATGGTGTATTCAGAGTAGATCGAGGAGTAAGCTTAACTGACCTCATGGGTAGATCCGAACCGGAGGTCATGAGTTATTCTCCCCCTGGGACTCGGTTTGGTGCCAAACATATATGTACCCCCAACTAGAGAGTCCCACTGACTAAACCACAACAATACCCAAGTCCCAGACACGAATCTTCATCTTCAACTCCAAACAAACATCAACATGCCACGCTGGACCTTCGAACTCGCTCCAAACACCCTAAAGGCAGAGGTAAAGGGCCTCCTCGCCCGCAAAATCACCAATCTGTACACAGACTACGGCATCCCAGCCTTCTGGGTCAACGTCTTCTTCCACGAAAACGGCGAAGGCAACTTCTACAGCGGCGGTGAATCCCCGCCCAAGGCGGTATTTTTCCATATCGACCACGCGGCGAGCAAGATCGAGTCCGAGGAGGTCCGGAAAGAGTTCATATCCAAGGTGAATGACATCGTGAGGCCTATCCTGGAGCCACAAGGGATCAAGTGGGAGTATAACATTTATGAGCATCCTCGGGACAACTGGAGAATTAATGGGATGATACCACCCGTGGATCATCCTGGGGTTTTGAAGGAGTGGAGGGAAAAGAACGCGCCGGTATATTATGAGGGGGCTTGATTGGGGTGGATGCTGGGGGCAAATGGCGGTGGATTGACGTGCTACTTCTTTTCTATCCATTGTGGATGGTGTATGGTAAGGTGTCCCTTGTTTATTGACAATGGAGAGGAGGCTCGTGGTTTGCTTTGTTATATGGGATTGGATATCTTGTTTAGACAGCCTGTCATCTTTTGCTATTGATTTGGCTCGATGTGTCAGTTGCTCTGAATGATGAAGGTCTGTTAACGGATTAGTTAGAAACTTTCCATCGAGAATATTCTCAGACGAGATGCCGAAAGTCCAGTTACGTAGGTATTAAGATTCGAGAGGATCGATTTACGTCCACAATATTATCTTTACTTCAATAATGACAGTTGATAGCTTGTAACACTATTTAACAATGCATGAGGTCTTCGCACGAGTTGATCCAGCATGATCTCATACAGCCTATCATAGCTATTGAGCTATGTTAGGATCCCTGCTCTCATACTACGGGGTCAAAACACCACCCAACAAGCGCTCGCTGGGACCAGATCACCAGCCCGTAACCGCCGGAGTCGGCGCAGCCAACCCTGACACCGGAACAGCCGGCGTAGGTGTGGCCACATTCGCCTCAGCAGCTCTCGTAGGGCGCGCCTCTAGCCCACCCACCAGCGGCACCATGCTAACCGGAGGAATATACCACGAGCGATGGCACTGAGTCCAGCGCGGGTCGATCTGCGTCATCACCCCATCGGGGATCCCCATCCACGGAAGATAATCATCGCGAATCATCGTGCAGCTGTTGTCCCCCAGCGGACATTGTGACCCACCGCGATACTTGTCCCAAGGAATCAGAGCCAACGTATGGTTCCCGACCTCATGAGGCTGAAACTCGGCATACTCAAACGGATACGCAGTGCCGATAGTTGGGTACTTCGCGTTTCGGTGGGCACGGTAGGACGAAACCGCTTCCGGATTGACAGATATGACAACGTCTTCATATTCGCCGCCACATGAGCCACCCGGATGAGCACGCTGGTTGCTCCGGGCGTAGATACTCGTGAAGGAGACGTAGATGCTCGGGGAGACGAAGGTGTTCCCGTTTACGATGGCGGTATTGGGTCCCTCCCCGGTCGGTGTGGCGGGGACGGTGCTTCCGTTCTGCAGACAGAGATCACCGCTGGTGGTCGTCACGGGCCAGTAGAAGAGGGTTGCTGTTCCTGGTAGATAGTGGCAGTTGGTGCAGGGGTCTTCCACGGTGTAGTTTCGAGATGTGGTTGGACAGCTTCCAGGTCTGATTGGACTGTTCGTATCGCCCGGGATTTCGGTTGTGATGGAGCTATAGTACGCCGTCCTCAGACTGCTGTAGGTCTGCCAGATGGGGATGCAGTCCTGACTGTTTAGCTTGCAGCTTGGTGTAGGCGAGGGCGACCGATAGACCGGAGTGGAGGTAGTCTCCGTTACCACGTACGAGTTGCATGGTCCCGTGCCTGGCCAGTATGTGGTTAGAGATTCCCGTGGACCAAGAGCACGGGTGACACCGTCGCATAGCGTAGTGACTGGTCCGGTGTGTGGATCGTTCCACCCTTCTCCCCAGACCTGGGTGTTGCAGGCCCCGGAGCTGGTGGTATAAGAACTGTAGTAAGTAGACGTAAAGGTCGCTCCCATCGACTCAAGCCCACTGGCGCGTCCGTCGAATTCGACCCATTCCGCATTGCACGAGACGGCAGATGCCTTGGGGCCGGTAGTTGGGCCATAGAAATAGTTGGTCGACGTTGGCCAGAAAATTGTCGTATCGCATGTGCTCAGCCATTGGCTACTGGTCGATGGGGCAGCGCAGGTATCGGACTGCCCAGAAGGGGGTACACTTGTGCTCGTCGCCGGGGAAGTGGGAGTGGGAGTAGGAGTGCCATTGCCATCCTGTCTCGGTATGACTGCCAAGAGTTAAGGTTATATTCGCAGCTACGGGCATGAACAGGTGAAAACTTACCAGGCGTGGCAGAGATTACCCCCAGGAACAGAAAGGCTACCCCAGACCGCATTTTCCTTCTAGATTGGAGACCAAGATGGAATCAATCGAGCGCAAATTAGGAAAAAGGACTGGCACGGCACGTCTCTGATTCCTGCTTTTCCTCCCAATTTATGTGTCGAGCGGGTGGCCACAATGCAAAAGAGCCTCCAGACTAAATTCTTAGCTCAGCTCCTCGTATCAATGGTACCGTGAGATTAACTATCTGCACCAAGTCACTAATACCTATTGGTCTTGTTTCTTTGAAGCTGCATGAATCATGCAAAGGCTCCACGCGATGACACCCTACTGCAGGTGCTGGTCCTTGGCGTCGCACAATTAGTGGGATGCAGTTACTGAAGGACATAAATATCAAGAAGTGAGCTCAAACCCGGCAAAATGCTTTGGTTGCCAATACTCGTGGTCTTACTTGGTGGGGACTAAAATTTGCCGAATACGAAGTTTGGCATCACGTTGTCCTCCAATGAGACAAGTGCGGCACATATCCGTCCGCCTACTAAGAGGTGGTTGTGCAGGAAAACGTTACAAGTTCGCTCCGAGGGACCTAAAAAAAGCCTTTCTCCACTGGACTGCGGTCGATCGACGGATCGATTCGATATAGACACCTTTTGTGAGCGTGGTCGGCAGGAACACTCGATAATCAGAAACAAACGCCGCAGATCAACGGGCCCCAAGTACCGCCAAGTCTTCCTGTTATTCTTGGTATATCCCGACTGCAAATATTCTGTGCTTTACAGAGTGGTTCAGGCCAATGCCGTGCTTAGTTGTTGTCACGCACCACCAAAATATGCGAATGTGACTCCTTAACTCAGGGGTTATCTTAGATACTATTAGGTGGACGAGAGTTCCCAAGCATCCATACCTGTCCTCGTAGCTATAGGGGTCTCTAGCTGCTCCTGCGAGGGCTAAGGACTGGACATATTTCTTCTTGGTGTTCCGGTTCCCTAAGAAGACCAGTTGGTGGCTGCTACTACCTGGAAGATGCCAGGCGGGAGTGGCTTTTCTAGATAGCAGACATAAGCAGTGTATTTATCAGAAGAAGCTCATTACACGTGTAGCGGCGCACTGTAACTAGTGTGAGGGAAACGAGAAGAACAGTGGTCCAATCAACAAAAGGCTAGCTCTGATTTCCAGTTGTTTCCTTCAATCTTCGGATAATACCACTATCGCGGGCAAGCAAGGTACCACAATTCGGTCTTTGTCAGGGGCTCCAAATCCGTTGTTCGCAGAAACAATATAGATGTATGGCCGGATCATCAGGGCCGGAACCCTGCCATTGTGGCAGGACTTGTGGGCGCTAGTGAACTAGATTCCTGAAGGATGCTTGACGCGACGAGTTCTCGTAGTTGCCGAGTGTATGCGACTGCACCGACCGGTCATGATTGTCTTCCTCCGTGTGATGGCGGTTCAGGTTCTTGATGAGTGGTTCGCGCCATTGATGTCCATCAGGTGCACGGACTGGAGAAGTGTTGGTGAAAGGTCATATTAAAGGCCATGCAATGGCCCGGAAAAGAAAAGGGAAAAGGAAAAGAAAAGATAAGTCACCTTTTAGTATCTTCTGCCATAGAGTAAATAGCTGCACCCGAAACTTCGAAGGAATGATGTCCCAGAGTCCCCGTAGTATTATCGCCCATATCGATGTAGAAGAAGCGGTACTGTATCAAGTTGTCGAATATAGGCTTGGTCACCAATACCTCGACCAGTACCTTCGGGAGGAATCTTTGAGGTCTTTGAGGAAGACTGCCCTCAAAGGATTCCTAGTTCTTGTGTGGAGTGAGTGTAGCTGCCCAAGCTATCCAAGATCCTCTCTCTGTTAGTTGAGGATACTTTCTCGGTGTCTTTCGTCGCAAACTCGAATACCCAGTCGGATAGATTCTTCTCGAGGTTGCTGAATTCACACAGTGTGCCTTTTTGGACAGCATAATTCCATCCTCCGGGGTTGACTAAAATACAATGGTGATATCGTGCTTCCGAGAATGATAGGGTCTGGACTCTCAGAAGACACGTTCGTATCTTTTCCCACACAGGAATCCACGTGTGACAGCAATGTATTCACTTCCGTCACCTCACGCTCTGAGTCCTTTCCCTTTCGTATATCTAGGCGCTGTCGGCTAGGATCAGAATCCGTACCGGGGTTCGTATTGCGCGGCAGGTTTGAGCATCTCTTCTATAAATCAACCTAGACCATTAGTATCGCAAATATCAAGACAAAACAGAAGGACAGAAAGATGGATGGACGGGTCGGTGGATGCTTAGATAGAAGTAAACAGAATCCACAGAAATGCGAGATACCTCTACAGTGAGAGAATGTTCTCTCACTGGGGTTGGATGGTCACCAGCGGCATGGCAATATATGCCTGGACCAAGCTTCTCTTGGATGAGCATCCTGAAAATAATTGAGAGCGATACGCAGTGGGCTAACAATGGGGAATTCTGGTTCTGTCTCAGAACAAACAGCCTATCGACGCGGTTTTGAATTTTCTTCGCCGGGTAAGTAATTGTGTGTTGAGCAAACTACGCGCAATGGCAGCTGGGCTCGTGCCTGGGAACGTCGACGGGGTTTCTATGGAGAGGATGCCCGGGAGAAAATCGAGGACGCTGCCAAAAAGGCGGGATTTCTCAATGGAGAGCGCGACACGATGTCTTTCACTACTGAGCCCGAAGCCGCGATGCTTGATGTGCTGTCGCAGGATGCCGTGCGAGCTGGGTCTGGAGGGTTCAAGGTGTGGCATAATCATGCTCATGCTCATCTTAGGAGGTTGATTGCTGAACACCACTCGCACAGGTGAACGGCGAGTACTGGTCTGTGACTGTAGTGGAGGAACTGTTGTACAGCTCAGAATGAGTACTCGCTGATGCAGCATTTAATCTTGCAGTCGTTGATCCGGAAACAAACGATTTCCACGGTTATATGATCGGGGATATGTGATAAACGGGGAAGACATTGCTCGTCTGCCTATGCTCAATTCTGGGCAATTGCTTACCTACTTCATATAAGCAATAATGCAGCGCTAAGCTGGCATGTGTACGCTAGAGACTTCGCTCCGTTCACGATCTTTCGGCGAAAGATATACCCCATCTCCTTTGCAAGGTAGGCGTGCACTCAAATCCTGTTCCTTAGCTCCTAAGCTTCACAGCTCGGTTGGATTAGGTGCCATGTTCATACTCTCCTCGCATATTGTAGACATCCTGATGACGCTTTTCATCTGACTAGTAGGGGATTAGCAAATAATCAACCACCGGTGCTGCTCCTAGTGTGTTGTCATAATGCTTGACGGTTTGAGGGATGGTAAGGTCTACCTAGCCCGAGGAGATAGAATTTTTGAGGTAATGTTAGTCCTTCCTTGGCGCTACAATGAATTATAACGACATGGAATGTTCCGTAACCGCCACTGAGATTTAAGAACCGCAGTTTGCTTCTTTTCATCGACGTCCCTCTGACGCGATGCTTTATGCTTTGTCTGGATTACGAAGAACGTTGCTCATATGTTCTCAAAGAAACCGGATAGCTAGATATAGCATCTGGCTTCCTTCGACTAGACAAAGGAAAACACCTCGAGTCCAAACTCCAAAAGTGATGGTCCGCCAGAAATGCTTAGATCATATTGCGTGGGATATGGGACCGCTAAGTAATGCAATTTTTGAAGAAAAAATAACAGAATAAGGAAACAATGAGACATATACAAAACAAAGAGAGCAATCATGAAGCTATGTCCTTTCACATCCCTTATCCAAGATTATGTTGCCAATCATATCAAACATTATCCTTGATAGTACGTTTCAAACCCCAAGCTATCGGTCAACCCCCCTTGAGTACCACTCCACTATCAAATAAAATTCCCCCTCTGCTCCTGGGGATGCGCCCCCAATACTGGGCTTTGGTGAAGTGTTTCGCTGGCGGCCATCGACGACGGTCGCGTCACCGGCTGATTAAAACTATGCGAGCCGGCGGCTGGGAAAGCGATGGACTCCAAGTCCGTGCGAGACTGCGTGGCGAACATCATAGATTTACGGTCGAAGTTGACATCGCTTTGTGACCCGGGGCCGTCGGCCAATGGCACCATGGAATAGCTCGATCCAGCAGCGGCCGCCTTCGCTGCAGCAGCCAGTCTGCGCTTTTTCTTCGAACTCTCGTGGAAGCAGTGGAAGCATGCGTATCCGACAAATATGGAACCCAAAATGCTGAAGGTTATGATCGCGGCGAGGGTGCCTTTACGGTTGTACTCGCGCATTTCGGCACTGGTGGTGCTCGTCGCAGAGCTTGTCGAGCTTGTTGTGGTGGAAGTAGTCGATGTGGTCTTCGTGGAGGTGGTTGACGAGCTTGTCGTTGATTGCGATGTGGAGGAGGAAGACGTTGTGGAGGTCGACGAGCTCGTAGAGCTTGTAGAGCTTGTAGAGGTAGTGGTGCTCGACGTCGACGATGTAGAGGACGTCGTCGAGGTGGTCTCGGCGGCAGTTGTTGTTGTTGCGGCATCGGTCGTAGTTGCGGCCGCCGTGGTCGCATCTGTTGTCGCTGCTTCGGTTGCGCTGGTGGTTTCTTCCGCGGTGGTGGCTGCAGGGTCCTCTGTGGTCGCAGCGTCATCTGTGGTAGTGGCCCGCTTTTGCAGCATCCAGCTGTGGTGGTAACGTTTGTATCGCGGACGGTTATCATTTTGAGGCATGGCGGGCGTCGGCTTGGCGACAGGTACAGTTGCGGGAGAAGTCCACGTCAGTGATGGATCGGCGGCAGGTTCACCCTGAGCGATAGCGACGGATGAGAGCGCGCCAAGCATGACCCAGGAATGTAGGCGCATGTTCACTGAGCCGTGGCGTAGGGAAATTCACTGCGCGAAGGGAGGTTAAGATGAAGGAGAGGGGGGCGGGCGCGTGATAGGAGAACAAGTGATGGTTCGCATGATGATCAGTCGGAAAAATCATACCGAGCCGACTTCATATACTAGTGCCTTTGAACTAAACGATCCTAAAAATTTCCTTCTCGAAGGTTGCTGGCCTCGTACGTGAACCAGCAAGCTCAACCTTCCTTAGGGCTGATAGTTATTTTTATAGCCGGGAGGATTCTGATTGGTTCGGCGCCCGGGGATGGAGCGGCATCAGAACTCCAGCAGCCACGCGGCTTGGGTCCATACCTATCCATCGTCAATCCTGGGTGAGAATCACGCCAATTGCTGGGTCACTACGGCTAATATGATCTGGACAAGTTCGCTCATACCTCAGCTCTCAATTTTCTCACTCGTTAACTACGAGTCGGCCTCGTGGGAAAATGGCATCACCAGCTCGTCTCTCCTACCTCCACTCCACCCATCATCCGTGGAACAGGAAAAGTATTTAGCCCTAGAACTAAAATTCTTCCTTCGCCCCACCAGCAGTCTCCGCTAAACAAGTCTCTCCTGGCAAATCCTGGCAGTGTTAACGGCCGATCGCCTGCTAGTGCACACGGATTTCCCACATGCCGGTACCCAGCCACGTCGTCTATTTGGCTACAAACTCCGAGCCCAGGAAACTGGCCGGGTATACTTATGTCGAACTGGAACGGTGAATCTACGCGCCATAGCTGCACCTTGCGCCTCACACACTCAAGAGAATAGGAAGACCGCCTACGTATAGCAAAACGTAGGCCTCCTCGTATGCCATGCCGGGTTGACAACACATTGCATCTTTCTACTGAAATCATCGTCCCTCGTGAGGTAGTGCAAATTCTCTAAAACCATGACCTACGGAATCTCTAATTCATATTCGAGAAATATCCGCCAAGGTTCACCATATTCTAACAATAAGAAGTTAATTTTAGCCCTAAATGAAGGTCTCCTGGTCCTCCATCTGTCACCAAACGATCACCGAATCCCAACCACTACGGGGCGTGGCTTTATTCAAGAACCTGCACTAGCTCCGTACGTAGCAAACTGCAATCGAGCTTTGAATTATGGTGCGAACTCAGCCTCCTCCCCGCGATCCACGCTACCCACTTTGACACATATAAATAGCAGCTTGACCATGACACCGCTCCGCCACGAATATGGGAATCTAACGAGTCCTTAACTCAGTGATTGGGGGAGTTCAAGCTTAAATTTAGTCTTATCGTTATCGTGCACATCTTCTCATGCAGAGATTAGGCGAGTAGTGAGCATTACTCCGTAGATTGGTCGTTTATATTGGTTGTGGCGTTTTAGTCGATTTATTTACCCTGATATACCTATCACCGTGTGATCCTCCCTCAATGATTGAATCAAATGTATATATTTCTGTGCTCTACTGGGTGGAGGGGCTCAACTCTTGGCTCGCCAGATATTTTCGGCCGCGGTTGCAGTGTGCCTCTCTCATTCCTGGACAAGTAAGCGCTCTCTAGAGGAATCGTATTGGTGCTTGTATATATGATGCATCATATTGACTGAACGACAGCAAGTGGTAGATCGGTTCCCCAGAAGGGAGAGCTACTATGGAGTCGTGATCCTCTTGATTCAGCGCATTTCCCAGCCACACGCATTTTCGGCCTCAGCTCCACCAAGGATCCACTTGTCCCCCTCACTCCTCCCACTTTCGAGACATGATATCCTCAGCACAGACTGTTCACGTCTTCAACCCTGACCTACTTGTTGTTGTGTCCCGTAGAGTGGATTAGGGCAGCTGCCGCTTAGCATTAGTCCGGGACCCAAAAAAAAACATTATAACCTACCGCGCTGACCATCGAGCGAATCACATTGACCCTCCATTATGACTATTGAGACGGTGGGTAGTGCCCCGGCAGTAAACTCGCTGAAACTCGAGCACGCAACACTCGAGGACATCCCCGCAATTACAAACCTATGGTACAATGCCTTCAGTATCCCGGCAATGCTAGCCATCTGGCCCGACACCCCCGGGGTCCGGCAATGGTGGGACGACGCCAACCGCAGCGACATGCTAAACAAGCCGCATGAAAAGTATCTGAAAATTGTCGATCCCAGCCAAGGCCGCATCGTCGCGTATGCGAAATGGTCTCTTGAGACGGCCGAAGAGCGCGGTCCTCGATTCCCACCTTGGCATCCTGATATGGATGCTCGGGGTAATGATGAGTTTGTCCAAAATCTGGAGAGCAGCCGTGCCAGGCTGGTTGGGGGGAAGAAGAATTTCTGTGTGTCACAACCTGTGTTAGATATGTTTATTGTTGTGGGCTGACACTGCTGGTAGATCTCGACATGATCGCTACTCATGCCGACTATCGCAGGAAGGGCGCGGCTCGTTTGCTAATCGACTGGGGGTGCCGGGTTGCCGATCAGAAAAATGCTTTTGTTTATATCGATGCGAGTGCCGATGGGCGGCCGGTGTATGAAAAGTTTGGGTTTGTGGATCGAAGCGATGCTCGGAGCGCTGCGGCCGGACTGGCTTCTATGGTTCGAGAGCCACGGACGACAGAAAACTGATATGAAATGCTTGGATCACGGTACATTTGATATGGAGACTGGTTCCGGACTCCTTAGAGATCACCGGATCATTGCAATATGATCTCTCACAGCTTCAGTACGTAAGCAGAGGCAAACCGAGAATAATGCAAGTCCGAATCGGCGTTTCTACAATGCTCACAGGGGAGACAAAGTAGAAACGGTCTTCATCTCTCGATTATTCCGACACTCCAGCCCCAGCTGCTTGATAAATAGCATACCCAAACGGACAGAACGGCAGCAACATCGGCTCCTCTTCGTTTATGCTACTGTATATCGTCTAGATACGAGTCCCGACAAATATGTAAAGAGAGCAAAGGAGGGGAGATATTTACCGAAAATGAAAGACTGATCAGGCCGTACCCTTTACTCCCTTATGACATACATCCTTGTATACCCTGTCGAACACCGAGCCTTTGACCCGAGCTTTCTACACACCCCCAAGAACTACCTGGTTACCATTCGCTGGCCAACTGGCCCCAACCTGGCTATCACCCTCATCCACCACAAACCAATCCTTGATTGTGACAGTCCCCGCCACGGCCTTCTCCCAGACCTCAGGAAGACAAGTCCCCGGACTCAATACATAGCACCTTGGCTCGGGCACAGCGGGCGGCATATTCTTGATATGCCACGTATCCTTCGGGCCCGTCGTCTTAAACTCCTCCGTCACATCCAACAATCCCGTGGGAATATCCCGATTCAACGTAGCACGCATAAAGATCTCATAGGCCGCGACCGGCTGATACGCTGGAACCTCATGTCCTGCTTGGTAGACACGAGTGAAGCTGTAATTACCCAGTTGCCGAGTCATGCCGGTGGTTCCGTCCGGCGTGACAAGTGGCGAATAGCCAGCGTCTGCAAATTCTTTGGCGCGCGAATATGGGACTGCTAGGCTGGCCTTTTCGCCTCCCACCCAGTTACAGGCGAAGTCGCGGTCGCCGTACATCATGTGCACTTTTACGCCGCTGTCCAGGAGGTAGGCGATGGAGTCGAGGAAGCCGCCGTGTACGATACTGGGGCGGTGTTAGTCATGAATAGTGGGTGAGGGTAGCAGTGGTGGTGCTTACTCGCGGGAATCCTCGAACTTCTGCGAAACTACAGGGGAGGCCTCGGTGTAGTTCACAGGGACGCCGAGGGCCTTGAGGACGGACTCTTGGGTTAGGTAGCCTAGCATGTCTGGACGTATGGTCAGTCTAACGGTAAAAGCTCGAAAGGGTTCGCGAACGGGACTTACGGTGTGCTGGGAAAGGATCGTATTTGGGGTGAGCAATGTCGTACCAACCGTTCTGGCCCTGAAGGGTTCAAAATTTAGTGCTAGACCTGTTGCTAGAGGGGATAAGGACATACGATCAACTTTACGTAGTGAGTGATAGGACCACCCTCACACTCTAGCCCAATGGTTCCACAAATCTCAGTTATATTTTTCCTTTCGTTGCGAAGAGAAGCGAGATCACAGTCTCTTAGCGCTTCTTGACAAGCTCTAGCTTGATCGTGACAGCCCCCCGGGCGTGTCCAGTCATACATAAGCGAATCATAAACGGATTGATTGAAGATTTCGAGGCCATAGGTCTGTATCAAGTTAGTGGTCGCTACTTTTGTCGTCGTCTCTGCGAGGGTTAAAAGGCTGGGAGAGTATGCGTACATTGTTATATGGCCAGGTGATGTATGATTCTCCCTGCACCACAGTGTCAATAAGGCCATTCACAATACCCAGGGTATCGAGATGTAAATATTGTGCGGCTTCTTCCGCCGTTCCCTTGGCAATTTTATCATTCTGTTCCTGGAAGAAGCGGAAGATGGCCGGCCCATAATGGCCCCCATAGCTCTCCGCCCAAAGACTGACACGATCGTCCGCAGGCTTATAATGCGGGAACTCAAAGAACCAGGTTTGGGCAAAATGCCATAAAGCATGAGCTGCATGTGCACTGCTGTTGGCGGTCTGCGATAGTTCCTGGCTCCCAAAGGTACCAACACGATGGGTGATATTGGACTCCGGAACGCCTACCGTGAAGTCTTGGGGAACAATTTTCACTTCGTCCTCGTCTAGATCTACGACAAGGGTGCCGTTGGTCGCAACATCATAAGAAAATCCGACCTGTGTGGGCTGGTCTAGGAACAAGATATTGACCTCATTGTTCCAACTCCAGGGGTTCCGGATCGTGGTCTTGGAGTCCGAAGCCACGAAGCAAGGCCCTAGTTCCTCGAGAAGGCCCATGACCGAAGAACCGCCCGGACCTCCGTTGAGCCAGATGGCAAGAGGGGCATTGGCTGGGTCCTTGCGGGCCTCGAAGAACCAGAAAAATCTGGCGCGTCAATCACTTAATTGTTCACACTTGCGTCGGACTGGGAGATTTACGTGTTGATCGGATAATCCTGTGTGCCGTCTTCGAGGAATCCCGGTGGGAGATGAACATAGCCGGAGTATGAGCGGACACCGGGTGTCGTTTCGCAGATCCCGGGCTGACAATCAGCTGATGGCCAGATTCTACATCGCAGGATACGTACTTGTTTGTATGAGATGGTAACATTTTCATGCACTTTGGACTTGACTAGTGTCGTTGCTTCGGGCTTTGGAGGGAACTGGGCCGTCGCTACACCCAGGAGGCCGCCAAAAACCAAGCTGAACAGCATGGCGAAGCCCAGAGACGAAGATGTGCCTAAATAGCAGAAACTTCCTGCATGTGGTAGGGAACCGGAAGAGAAAGGTAGAAAGACGTTAGATGAAGAGAGATCGTCTACAGATAAGCCTTCTCATGGAGCTTTGCTTGGGATAAGCCCTAGCACGGAGTCCGCCGGCCGAGATGGAGACTATTTCTTATTGGCTTTTGATAGGCCATCGCTAGTGATACACTAGTAAGAAAAGGGCAAATCTATAGCCTCCGACTAGATCCGTTGTTGTCTGATCACTGCCTATACTCCACTACCGGGTAAATGACTCGACATTAGCTAGGATGGAGGCTTTAGCGAACGAAGGTAGCCTAATCTGTATGGGAAAGCGCTCTTTCTAGCAACCGGCATGGTCAGCAGGGACAACGATATCATCATACATCTTATCTAAATTCCTCAAATTGTGAGGTTATAAGTTAATATTCGAAACAAGGTCGCGAGTTGCGCCGTTCTCTAGCTGGAAAGCTTGTAAACCCACTCATGGTCTTGTACAGTGATCAATATTTGAACAGTGATCATTTTTCACTACAGGATATGGTAGACAAAGTTCAGTGGCTGATAAGAAAGGGTGCAGGTACAGATCAGGCACTTCCAGGCTACAACTTAACCGCAGTCCACTTTATTTCTCTCAGCCTTATGTGCACAGCAGCTCACCCAGGCCTGCCCGATCCTGGACCGATTCTACGGCCGAATTTACAAAAAGAGGCTCCAGAAACGCCTTATGTCAGAGCTTTCTTCTATTGACCAAACAGGCTTGACGCTTTTGCGAAATATCTTGTCCGCGTGCCCTCCTCTTTCCCTGGCTTTGTATGGGACAGTTCGGGAGTTGCTACGTTTCTTTCCGCAGGCCATACCGCAACCTCCAGGGCTACGTTCATTTCATATTCGAACTAGCAACCTCCGAACTACAAAGACATGACAGGGCCGCGTAGACGGCCATTAGACTCTTCACATTCACCAATTTAGATCTGACGGACATATGCTGCTGGAATTATGCTCGAGAGTTTCTTTGGGATGGAAAGCTCTACCTGGACAGGGATGAGGTCGAAGAGATCCACGACGAGGGGAGAATCTTACTAGAGGATTTTGAGCATCTCGTTGCCGAGCTTGAGGACACTTATGAGAGACTGAGAGACTTGGTCTTCCTCTGTGGGAATTTCTTCAGACTCATTGGTGTGAAAGATTGCAGCAATACCTTCGATCTAACGGGGAGGTCTCTCTCCCCACTTACTATGTGAGATCCTGAGCAAGAGGGTCAGAGGGAAAAGATGATTGAGTGGGTACAGCTATATCGCACGAATTAAATGGTCAGTGATACTTAGAATTGATTCTATTTGTTGCCGCAAGTACACACGTACGTGTTCTTAATTCCATCTATCTCGCAATATGTGCGCCTCATGAGTACTTTCCGGCAACCTTTCGGCATAACCGATTGAGGCTCCTGTGACTGTCTCGATCAAAATTCCATGGGCTATACTGCACATTCGTTGACGCATAGAGGTTAAATGGGATGCCGCTCCATATTGAACGCATCGATTGGGTTAGTTGAGACATTTGTCTAGAGATCTAGTGAGAAATGGAAAACCCCAGGGCCTTGCTGACGCGGATGACGAACAATCTTAGTATAAAAGATAGCACTGGCAGCATTTCACGTGGCTTGAATCCACGAACGGTAAGCTGAGGTTGGATCAGTTTCTCCTGGTCTTTTGTGCTCGAGTTATTATTGATTGTATATCACTTGAGCTCATCCCGTTGCGTTGCAACAAATGAACGCACAAATGATTACGTAGGGAGTGGATTGTCGCAGCCATTATTTTTGGAGCCAATCATCACTTTATCTTGCGTTTATAAAGACGTTAAGTCAAGAGGAAGTTCACCAAGCTGCGCACCATGACATTACTAATGGGGAACATAGATACTCCCTCGTGATTCAAGGACAGCACGTAGAGATCGTTTTGCATATGCAGAGATGGGCGTCAGGTTAATTTCTAGCATCCCTTTTTCATCACGTCCCCGAGATAACCAGCAGCAGCTACTCAAGACGCTCGGAACATTATCATCCCTTGCAGCATCGATGGTGCTTCAAACAAATAGAACGGCGACTGAGGCCCTCGATATCCCTGAAGCCGGCCGTGGGGTCCTTGCTAGCTTTTTCATAGACAATCGAAGCGACATTTCGAAGCCGGAGACATTAGACCCTTCTCTACATGGCCAGTATGTCTAGAGAATGTCTCTGCCGATCTAGTCAATGAAGCCATCCATATTGCTTGGCGAGCTTCAAAATGTCTGGATTTCCCCAAACGATTGGAACGCTCTGGAAGGCGTATTATAAACACGCAACCGAGGCTGCAGAAGCCTTTGAACAGAATCTAATCAAGGAATCAAAGGAAGAGTGGTCCGGAGGTCAGCGATGAGGTAGCTGCCGCCGCCCTGCACCACGCCATCAGGATTCTGAGACAGGATCGGAAGAACAATGTATTCGGTTGGGCTCCGTTTGTTCATATTGGAGGATAGATACCACTGGCGTTGTATAATGGGAGGCTCCTTCATTGAATTGCAGTGCTTCCTAGCTCTGCTTATCTTTAAGACCGTTGTTCCTTTGATCTTTCAATTGTTCTCACGACGATGTCCGCCAACTCCCAACAATGCATCCTTTGTTCGCAGACATCCACTCAATAGCGTCTGGGACATTCTGTAAGGCGATGCGCGCTTGCACGAGCTATGTATAGGGCTGTGCCATTCTCGAATATAAAACCCCCGACATCACCAGCTTATCCGACCATGTTCCAATCTCATACCATCTTCAAACAATCCATCTTATCATCTTTTACACTACAGCTCTTCTCAACCATCAATTAACACTATGTCCAATAACACCCGTCCCCCGCATGGTCTTCGAGACACTCCATACGCCCATTCTCCTTCCTCGGATATGGCTGAGGAGGACCCTCGAAGGGCGCCTGTAGGGATGATAATGGAGCCGATCTGGCCGACTAGGGAACCGTACCGTGAAAATGATACGATAAATCCTGTACTTATGAGAATAAGCGGTAGATCTACGGATCCTCATTCCGCTCCGACTGAGCGACAAGACCACAGAGACCGAGGGCAAAGGTGTAGCGGGCCACCGAGAGAAGAAACAGGCTCTCATTATACAAGGGCTACTCCTTCCACTGAGACTCGGCAGCACAACCATGGTGGCCGTGGGCAAGGAAGAGGCGGGACACCAGGAGAAGAAACAAGCTCTCGTACCGTTCAGTCTCAGCGACAAGACCACAGAGACCGAGGGCAAAGGCGTAGCGGGTCGCCGAGAGAAGAAACAGGCTCTCGTATCGTTCAGTCTCAGCAACAAGGCAGTGGTGGTCGCGGGCAAAGAAGAGGCGGGACACCAGGAGAAGAAACAAGCTCTCGTATCGTTCGGTCTCAGCAACAAGGCAGTGGTGGTCACGGGCAAAGAAGAGGCGGGACACCAGGAGAAGAAACAAGCTCTCGTACCGTTCAGTCTCAGCAACGAGGCCATGGTGGCCGTGGCCAAAGGCGTAGCGGGTCGCCGAGAGAAGAAACAGGCTCTCGTACCGTTCAGTCTCAGCAGCAAGGCAGTGGTGGTCGCGGGCAAAGGCGTACAGGAGAAATCGTCCTCCGTTTTGATACGCCTCCGCGTTCCGGTGAGACTCAGCGACACAACCAGCATGGGCCTGGAAGACGTATAGAAGAAGCAGGCCCCTATTTCAATAGAGCTCCTGATCCCGTTGAGACTGGGCAACACGACCAGAGTGACCACAGGCAAAGGCATACAGAAGAAACAGACCCCCGTTCTAATAGGGTTTTTCGTCCTCTTCTTCCTGCTGAGCCTCGTCCTCTTCCTGGAGACGACGAGGGTAGCCTGGAGGCGGCGCAATCGGAGTCAACAGAACCCAAAAGGAGGCAATACAAATGCGAATGGCTTGGTTGTTCGTACGGCGGATGGTACGAGGACTGGCAGCCCCATTCGCAGCATGTTAAACGTATACATGTGTACCACCCGGATGTGCTATGTCAACGCGTTTTCAAGTGCGAATATGGTGGTTGTGGCCGCACGTTTGAAAACCATCGTGAGTACGTAAAACATATTCTAGCTCTACATCTACGTCCTCTCAGGGCAGCTCATAACAGAGACGCGGGCGTCTATATATGCCCTATTTCAGGATGCGATAAGTCTATACGTTGGAAAGGAAATTACAAGAGGCATCTCAAGGAAAAGCACAAGCCCGACGAGTATCGCTATGTGTGCATCGAGTGCTGTGTAGACCTCAAGGAGGAGTTGCTCTTCAACGAGCATATGGATACTTGCCACACTCAACACAGTGACAGTGAGTAAATCAAGGGTTGCTCTTAGTTCATCTTGTATTTTAGTTTGCATCCACTACAAGGAATGGAATGTGAAAATTTGTCCCATTGGTATTCATATCCCCACTACATAGCCACAGTCCTTTTAATGTTCACTAGATTAGACATCGAGTATAGACAAGACCATGATGCGGAAGTGAGTAAGGCTCATTTATTTTACCTGTCACAGGCCTCATATCAAAACCAGAAAGTATAACTCGTCTGGGTGCTGCAATTGGTCAGCGCCTCTACTGTTAATCAGGAGGTCGAGAGTTCCTCTCATTGGACGTTTCTTTTTGCTTTTTTTTTTTTTTTGCGTTTGGACCCATTTAGTTGATAACTCTATATATCAGCAATTCATTTTCTTGAGCTGGACGAGGAGGAGAATATCTATCTAGGGATTTGAGTGTCATACTTTCCCGAAGTCTTTAGCTGAGGCAGCATTCCTCCACGTTCACTCGAGGATGAGTATCGCTCACCACCAGCATAGAGAACCAGACGCAAAAAGAAAAGGATACCTAGAAAAGGCCTGTTCAGTTTCCAAAACTCTGCAGTTAACGTGCCCCAGAGTGGGATTATCAAGCTTACTCCAGAAAAGTGTTTCGCGAGACACCTATGACTTGCTTTCACTTGTATAAGGTAATCCTGGAAGGTGGAAGTTCACTTTATATATGGAAGCCAGTTGCACAGTTGCTAAGCTCAGAGGCTGACAAGGAGTGATATATTAACCCCAGGAGAAAACTTGAAGTTATTTAGACCACAATACAATTAACAATCCGTGTTCCCCTACAAGTACCTGGGAAACGATCCTGGAAATGACCTTAGAACTAAGAGCACTTCAACGTCAAGGACACTGGCAAATAAAACGAGTATACCTAATTTAATATGGACATGGCACTATTATAAGCTCGCCCGTGGATTTTCTAGAAGGTAAGGGGGGAATTGAGCCGAGAGTCAGCCGCGAAATTACCATCCACGAAGTATAGCTCAAGAGCAGAAGCGGGTATCCTACACAAGTTAATCGTTTGCTTTCTGAATTTTGTATATCAAGTCGTAGCTTTAATACTCTGACTTCACGTATAATTTTAGGCATTGAATAGAAACACTACGGGATGATAAAAAGAATTTCAAAGAAGCTGTTCCTGGCGTGGGGGGTCGATTCAGAAATAAAGCAAGTCCAACAGAACAGCTTGGCTTGTTATAAATTATGTTGTTGACGTAGGTAGGTCTTCGGGGTAGGAGCTCAAAATAGAGTCTTGTTGTCTCGTCGTTTATCTCTTCTTTCGTCAAGCGTGAAGCTATTCAGAATGGTTCAAAAGCTTAGTTCCGCGCAACCTGACATATACTTGCCAATGTTGATGCTCCTATATGGGTCTCTCCGTTACGCTGATTTTGAATAAGAAAAAGATACCCCCAAAGACCTCATTGTAGGAATGATAGAGCCAGTTTCACTCTCAATATACCAGCCCTGCTCATTCCTACCGTGGTAGAAAAGGACGTACAACGTAGCATTACCGAGACCTCTATCCAAACCGAGAAGCTCCTTTAACAAGATGCCTCTACGTCTTTGCCCAGTTTGTTTACTAAAGCTACTGAATATCTTGCTAATTTCGATGGTTTTCGTTGTTTCGGTGTTCTGCTTCCCCAGTAATACTTCTACAGGAAGAACGCTTTGGTTAAGCTTCTTGATATGGGGCCTTATGTGCTAGAGGTATTTCTGGTCTACGAGATAGTTACGTCGTTCTAATTGTTTTGTTGTTTTATGTAACCTACCCTGAGAATCTGCATACGCTAACACACATTTCTCTTCCGCGTTTTGCTATTTCCAACTTAGCCATCATAAGCCCAGTAGGACCAGAACCGTTCTATATGATCCTGCTTTGTTCTCTAAGCCGCCTATATTCCATTTTTCCATTTCTTGTACCTCCATGATACCGGCAAGTCCAATCATGATATTGTCACCGACGCCTAGTTCCATGGAGGTTGAGCGCAGCACAGATAAAAGTGACTGTCCGTTGCCCCAGGAGCCCAAAGGCATAATCAAACTTCACTGAAGGATCATCCTTTACCGCAGATATTAGTTTCCATATGCTCAGTAACATATTAACCGCCAGTCTTTTGATCTAGCAAAGAGAGCTGAGGATAGAAAAAGCTGCCTTTTATTACAACGAGGAATCGCCTTCGCCAAGTATATTCTGACGGAGCTGAAGATGATCAAGTGTTTCTTGCTGAGGAAGGAAAAATGAATTATATACATGGCAGACGCGCAGGCAGGGCACTAAGCCTGGCTAAGTGCCTGCTTGGGGGGCTTGAAAACCCTATTCTAAGCTGTCATTCCCTATGCCAGAGTAACCCTTTTATTACTTGTATATGGTGGGATTGATTCTTACTCGAGGAAAGGAACTAATTACATAGAACACGCACAGGCAGAAGATATAGACGGAACACTAGGTAAAGAGACTAAGAAACCGACCACTGGAAGAAGGATCATCGACAGCGAATATATGAATATCTCGTTGCGGATACGGCTTCGCCAAAGACGGGATTAGATGATAGCTAGCTGTGCGACAGGCGGGAGACCACATCATCCCTCTGTATTGTTAGAGTAAAATGCCTGCATTCGGAACGGGTTGGAATCAGCTTCCATGGAAAAATGCCCACTAAATTCTGTGTCACAACCGAGGAACTCTGTCGCACCTGTCAAACGGAGCATACCCGTACTCCCTCCTCCTTCTTGAATTGAAGAATGTGGTTTAACTGTTACGGGGCAAGCAAGCGAAGGCTTTGCCAGTTCATAAGAGTGGGTATCCAAGCCTTGGCGAGAAAGATTGGTTGGTTGGAGAAACAGGGCTTGTGGCAGTCAAGATCGTTGGAATGTAGGTGCTACTTTGTTGCGGAGGAAAGACTGAGGACAGGGGGATTTTTCTCCGAAGCATGTAGACCACCATTCCCCCTTACACTGGTTGGTAGAATTCCTCACGTCTGTCGCACTTTTATCCGGACATGTTCGTAAGAGGAAGAGTCAGTAGGCATCAACCGGTACTTCGAAGCACCTGCTAATTAGAACCCTTCCAGCTTGCACGGCAGTCACACTAGTGATAAGGTCCATCTTATTTGTGGTCAGACACATGGTATAGTAATCGGGGTAAAATGGAGTTAAATTAGGCTGCGGTTCAGCTGAGCTAAGGCCGCAGGCCGAGACCCTTGAGCTGGTAAGCCCGTTAATATCATTAGCTGGCAATTCTAGCGTAGTAGCTCTCAATGTAGGCGGCGCCAGGTGGGTGGTTTATGTCTGGCATAGGGTCATGAGTCACTACCTCGATCAACAGAGTTGTCCTGATGTTTTTTCGCAGACTAAGGTCTTGGTAGCCCTTCCGTTACGTTCCAGAATCATATACTATTTGATATAATATCATCAAACGCAATCACCCGATTGTCTAAACTCGAATTATATGTTGTGTAGAGTTCTAGAAAGCTTGGCTGTGTTTCCAGAGGTCATATCCAGGAGCCATTGTAACTGAAAATCCTAGAAACATACTGATTAATTGCCTCCCCGCTGTTATCCATGCCGTGAAATTGCCCAATATCTTGGACTATCAACGTAAAATCGTGTTCCCCTTGGGTAGTCTGACAAAGGGCATGCTGGTTGCTTCTTGTAACTCTATAGCATAAAAACACCAATTCCCACACATTTCTTTTGAACATGATTTGTGTATGCCGTACTCCATACCAGTAGAAACATACAGCAGCCCTCACAAAGGTGAAAGTCTCTAGAATACAGAATATGCGAAATATCTGTTCCTCAATCCGTGCTGCGAGGAAGGACATCACGCCACGAATATTAAGGATCGGCCGATAGCTAAAGTGGGGACAAATAAGCTATCAGGCCACACGCTCATTGGATATCATTAGAAAATTACGGGCTTTGCACTTAAAATCAGCGGGTTTCTTCAATGAATCCAGCGTCCCCCATCCGAGGTGGCGGACCAGCTTTTGATTGGCCAAACCATTGTAGAAAACTTCATCCCTCCGAAGCCCTAATACCGTGTGACTCAGATCCACTTTGACAACGAGAATATGGGTATGAGACAATTAAATCTCTAATGCCCAAAGGAACGGATATCCGACTGGTGGGAGAGGAACGAGTAAAGATGACTGCAGATCCATGAGATCTGATGCTTATCAAACGCCGGTGGGGATGATGCAATAGAAACATCGCTCTGTTAGAACGTCCATACATATCCCTATGGAAAACCACATTAAAAGGGTGGCCCTGGAACAGGCACTCCGGTATATCCCGTGCCGGGTAGTATCTCCACCGTACGACACGTTTTAGGGAACTAGAGAGCAAATTTTTCAGCAAGTATTCCATACCGAGATATTAGTCATTCTCAAGCTGCGGTGGGGGGATTTGCGAGGATATCAAATCCCGCCAGAATTCTTCTAGAGAACAAGGATCACTGATGAAATTTGGCCGCCGACCCACCAAAGAAAAGTTCAACGATGGTACGGGGCCCGTAGTTTATACATCCCCTCGGACATACTTCTGGCGTCACGCTCGTTCTTCAATATGGCAATGACAATTGACACGGAGGAACCCGGGGTGCTCGAGGGCGGAGAGAAAGAGAAGTCTGAGGGAGGTTATGGCTGGGTCTGCGTGGTTGCCATGCTGCTGATCACCGCTCATACCTGGGGCATCAACGGAGTAAGGAGGCATTGAATATCTTGAGATGATTCGGAACAGCTACTAATAGGCTGCTACCGCCAGGCATTTGGCGTCTATCTATCCCATTATCTCCACAATCACACCTTTCCTGGGACCTCCGAGCTGACCTACTCATTCATCGGTGGCTTATCAATTTCGCAAATTACATTCGTCGCTCCAATCGTGACAAAGTCCGTTCATACTTTTGGCACCCGGACTACGCTACTCATTGGAGTGGTGCTTGAGACTGGCGCGTTAGTGGCCGCGAGTTTCGCAACGAAAGTTTGGCACCTCTTTCTCACGCAGGGAATCCTCTTCGGCTGGGGTTGTTCTTTCCTTTACGTGGGTTCCGTGGGAATTGTACCCCAATGGTTCGAGAAGCGCAAAAGTGTCGCAAATGGGATCGCCGCTGGGGGCAGTGGTGTCGGTGGACTCATTTACAGCCTGGCAACGAACTCCATGATCGATGGACTCGGCCTACCGTGGGCGTTTAGGGTCACAGCCAGCTGCGTCTTCGCAGTCAACCTGATCTGTGCTCTACTAATGCGTGACCGGAATCACCACTTTAAGCCCAACCAGCACTCGTTTGACCTGGCTCTTTTTCGTCGTTATGAGTTTTTGCTGATGATCCTGTGGTCGTATTTGAGCCTTCTTGGCTACACCATCATTCTATTCTCGCTACCCGATAATGCCGTCAAAATTGGACTCACTTCACACCAGGGTGCCATTGTGGGAGCAATGGCCAATCTGGGAATGGCCGTTGGACGGCCCACCGTTGGGCTTTTGAGCGATTATGTCGGCCGAATCAATGCTGCGGTCGGAGCGACCTTCTTATCGGCGCTCTTCTGTCTATGTATTTGGACGTCAGGGACATCCTACGCTGTCTTGATTGTATTCGCAATCCTGGGGGGTTCTGTATTCGGGACATATTTCGCGGTTTGTTGCACCGACACGGTGACACCTAGTACAAGCCCAAGAGGCTAACTTTCCTGATAGACAATCGGCCCACTTCTGAACGACGTGCTCGGTATCCAGTTGCTTCCTGCGGCTCTCTCTATTATGTGGACCGTGATCGTTCTTCCGACCACATGTATGCTACCATGGCAGAAGCCTTCTCATTCTCCTTGCTGACTGAAACTGTAGTTGCGGAACCAATAGCCCTGGAACTACGCCGTCCCCAAAGCCCACATTATCTCGATGTCCAAGTATTTTCTGGGTGTATATTTTTGGGTGCAACAGTTGCCATGCTTGCACTGCGGCAATGGAAGATAGGTCAGGTTGATGCTCACCATGCTGATAAAGCGACGCATACATGGCCTCGGGTACTGTCCGGGGTATTTGTTCTGCGCAAGGTTTGACAACATATAATCGTGCATCTTCAGATCGATATGTATTTTTATAGTTCAAGGAACTATTTCTGTCTACATTTTGTGCAGGCGAGAGATCTATATCATGGTGGAACGGAGACTAATTTATACAGCCGAAAATAAAACGCTGAATTCTCTCAAGTCCGGGTAACAAAACCGCGGAATGAACAAAGATTTCATTCCTTCCTTCTTTCTTTTCTTCAACTAGGCACATTCACCTAGATCGTTTCAAATAGTGTTCAATGATCCTCACAAGCGCAGTGATATAAATCCCCAGGCTTGCAATAAAGATTACTCTTTGTATGCAATCTCACGAGGTCCGTCTAACCCTAAATAATCCTTTTGTCCGGGGCAATATACCTCGGCCAAGAATGCCTTGCTGGGAATCCGGGGTTCTCCACATTTGCTTTCGACCTGTGGTAGGACCTCCGAGGGCTTGAGGAACATGAGACATCATCGTTTCCGAGCTTTATTACTCTATAGTCTCTCCGGTGGCGTCTGAACGCCACCGGAGAGACTGGAAGTGGTGGTTAGATAGCCCATACCAACAGTTATACACCTCGATTTAAAAGTCAATATTGCGATAGAATATATTACTCTAGTTTCGAAGCTTTTCCAGCGTCGTCACTGTGCCCGTTTTCTTATGGTAAATTACTGTGCGCGCTTTTAGGATTTTTTGTTTGAGGATTTCCTACCTTAGGGTCTCATTCTACTGTTTGATCGTTTAATCGTACTACGTCCTTCAGTCCTTTTTAGCAATTCTACTCAACTTTTCGAGTGTTCCCACAGATTTACTTTTGATGCCCAGCAGATGGAGTCGAAATTATATAGTGTGATTACTTCGATGTGAAAATTGAATTGAGTCCAATGAATCCAAGCAATCTAGATGGTTTCGGCGATCTAAGCGGCTCGAGAAATGTCCGCCGATTTATGTCGCCCTGCCGGGGAAATGCGTTGGGTTGGGAAAGCAGTGTGGAATAACGTTAGTGTGTATACAGCTGAAAGTAAAAAGCGAGACAAATTATTTCGGAACATAATCCGTATCCTCCTCTAACCAAGTTGCGAAGTCTTTTAACCCCGGGTGGATCTTCTTCAGCGTTTGAATATCGGCATTGAATCCCGTCTGGTAGAACCAACGGTACATCCTCCCTATATCATCGACCATCCACATCAGGCAGCGCGCGAAGAGGCCATATGTCAAAGGGAGATCCTGTCCAGTGCGCCCCTTGTACAACCGCTCCATTTCTTCAAACGTCATCTCATCACCGGCCAGTGAGATAAATCGACCCTTGTACTCCTCCGGTTTCAGAAATGCCTGCGCCCCAAAAAAGCCAATATCGCTGACTGCAATCAGTTGCAGGGGCTTGTCCTTGAGAGCGACCTTCCAGCATGTATTAGTGAGCTTGCCTGCGAAACCCGGCACGAAGTTGTCGAAAAAGCAGGTTGGGCGCAATATGACCCAGTCCATATCTGTGGCTTTAGATTTCTCCAGTAGATATTTTTCTATGTTGTGCTTCGCGGTAAGATGAGGAACATCGGTCGGATGGTTCAAAGAATCCTCGCCACCGCGGTCGACGGAGGTGTAGACAAAGAGTTGGACGTTGTTCTTGATTGCGGCATCGACGAGAGCCTTTCCCTGCTGCTCCTCTGCGTGGTGTTTTGGTCTCATGGGCGAGATGGCCTAATCATTTGGTAATCGTGAGCCATGGAGCTTACGAAGTGCTTGAGGGATACATACCGGCACACTGAATACTCCCCAGATGGGGAAGGATGCGACGTTCGCCGCGTTACTGAAGATACCGTCCACATCATTCATACTTCCCTTGACTAGCTTGACCTTGGGATATTTGATCCGGATCCGCTGGGCCCCAGGTGAGTTGATTTTACGGGTGACGGCGAGGATCTCCATATCTGCGCGCGCCTCGTATAAAGCGTCAATGACGCTGCCGCCCCGTTTGCCAGTGGCACCAGTAATTAGTACTGCACCGGACATGGTTGTGGTGGTCTTCCGGTCACAGATCGGCGATTCGACTGGCGAACAAGGCGTGGGAAGTAGTTGATTGTAGACGATTACATGTCGGTGAGACCGAGGGAAAGATTGTTAGTGCGGCGTATGATCATAGGAGGAAGGGCCTGTCTGATTTAACGCAAGGGTTTATATTTTGATTGGTCTGGGGTGTTGCCCGCATTGGAATGTGACCTATACAGCGCCATGTCCTCTTTCGTTAATGCCTCGGGGCGTTTATGGCTCTATCTTGCTGTCATCACTTGAAGAGAACCCTTTCCTTCCAGAATGACCCACCATGCTTAGCCCTGAATCGATCGACGTGCCAAGAAGGGGATGGTTGGATTGTTTTGTTCATCCCTGCGTAGATGTCTCATTAGTGGAGCGTCGCGTCTGTACCTGCTCTCCCTTCCTTGGTTTGTCTGTTCCCTTCTTCTGTTGGGCAACCTCTTGGAGACCTTTCACCCCACACAGCCATGGCTAGCCTTCAATATACGCGTCATGCAAAGGGCAAGGTTCGAGACCAACCTCACAAGCAGGTCGCGGTATTTGTGGGTGGGACGAGTGGCATTGGAGAAGCAACGGCAAAACAGTTCGCCAAGACGATTGAATCGCCCACAATTTACATTATTGGTCGCAATAGGTCAGCTGCAGCTCGGATCCTACAGCGTCTTCAGTCCTTGAATCCCCGGGGGACGTTCGAATTTATACAATCGGATGTGTCGCTGCTTCGGGAAGTTGATGCAGCATGTCGACAGATCCAAGAGAAAGAGCCCTTCGTGGATCTTCTATTTATGACACCCGGCCACTTGGCAACTCGGAAAAATGGCAAGAGAATCTAACACGTTGCCATGACATTCAATGATGATCGACAGCTAATGCATGTTAGATACGGTGGAAGGGCTCGACAATAACCACGTCCTCCGATATTATGCTCGCATGCGATTTATCCATAACCTCCTCCCTCAATTAAAATCCGCCGAGTCTTCTGCCAGAGTGGTCACCGTCCTCGCAGCTGGAAAAGAAGGTGACATCGATGAAAGCAATTTCGACCTACAGGCGTCATTCTCTTTCGGGACTGCCGCAACATACGGCGCGACTATGAACTCTTTAGCGGTGGAATACTTGGCATCCAAACACACGTCTATTAGCTTTATTCATGTTTTCCCGGGGACTGTGCAAACCCCCTTGATGAGGGCCAGCTTTGGTACTATACTCGGCTTGGTTATTGGTCTTTTGACCAGGATGACATCAATCTCGGCGCAGGAAAGCGGCGAGCGCAGTATCTCTATTATCACATCTTCTTCATATCCGCCGTTCGCGCACGCCGGAACAAATTCTAGCGATGATGTTAGGTTGGCCATGGCTTCGACGGGCAAGGTCGGCGGAGGCTCGTATCTACTGAACTATGATGGGATGGATGTGACAAACCAAGGGTTGATGGAAAACTTTCGCAAAAAAGGCTACCCGACGAAGCTATGGGATCATACGTTGGATATATTTCAAAGGGTGTTGGGTCCCGATGCTTAGGTATTCCGGCGGACCGTGCGAGTCATATAAAAGTTCTCAACCGCTTACTCCTCCCGTATATTCTGACAGTCACAGCACTGGCTTCTTGGTGGAGTGAAGATATATGATATGTTCAGTCAGATGACCTTTATACGAATCAAAAATGTATGTACGAGTAGAATTGTCGAAATTGACCGCGTCCCAGTTCCTCATCAGTAAGGGTTCGCTGGGTCATGCGCGTCGCCTTGCCCGCTTTAGTATTTTTGGCCGACCTTTGTCCATCCGTGGCCGCAAACCACATGGATTCTTGATTCTGTCTCTATTACAGTACAAATATCACAGTATCATGGCATGTGCATATCTTTTTGACCCTGGGTCGTGGAGGGAATTGCTAGAATCAAGCTATCTAGATAGTCTACCACTACGGTGTTGAATATCTGTGGTTTCAGAACGATCAAGACGATACGAACCCATCCAGCTACCTGGTGATTTTCGAGAAAGCCGAGAAATATCCTAGCTCTGACTCTATTTACTAGTAATCAAATCCGAAAGTCTAGACAAGCGTCTGCAATTCTATGAGATTCTACTCTCCACACCCAGATCTCTTCACGTGGGCTGCTACCGTACATGGAGAGTAAGTGACGGCATCACTCTCGAATACGATGGCAAAGCCCCACTGTACCAGCTACGATGTCTCGGCTGTGAGCACTTCCCGTGCGACGACACGCTCAGGTTTCGGGGCTGCGATTTACCCTCAACCTTAACTCGGAGTAGGTGGATGGATTGTAAGCGGAGGCAGTGCATTCTTGGGCCGCCCTTGGCGCGAGGATAGAATCCGCCAGTCTCCGATCTGACTGGATAATTACCTGAATGCCTGGAGCGCGTAGTTCTGGCTGGCTCTCATTGGCAAGGATGAAAGGATGAAAGTATCCGTATAGTGGTTGAGGGTAAGTCATCTAGTCCATCTCCAGAGTTACCATAGTGTATTCGCCCCTGTCCGATCATCTTCTGTGGTCCAGATGTGGGCTGGTTGGGGCATGTACGACATGGGGATGATGGACCGACCCTCCCTGGGGAGTTCGTGCTGATGGTGACATTTAGTACGTTTGCTGACACGGTGGAAACGACCGAGAACAGGTTAGTTAGGCACTTTCAATAACACTCAGGGGTAATCTCTACAAGTTGCTGACGCTTGGAGCCAAGTGGTAACAAGGTTAAGATAAATAGGGCTAGCAGCGCCATTGGATCAGTGATTGCCGCTAATGCAAGGCGCTTATCCCGCTAGCTTGATGTGGATAACCCTGGCTAGAAGTCTCTGGATGGGATTGGAGTTGAGAAGACCTTCTCTATACTGCTTGATTGAGCCCGGTCTGTAACTTTTCCTAACTATATCTCTGTAATAATGTCATAGCGGGCACAGTGGCACCCACTAATACTCTAATAATCCTCCCCATACTGCAGAATTTAACACTACAATGTATCACACTTCTATAGGGACTTCAATCTTTAGATTAGTTGAGCAATAAAGAAGCCAAGTCTGGTAAATTGCCTCATCAGTTTAAGCACGCTACAACTAGCTAAATGTAAACCACGTCTTTCCTAGCTTAACCGATCAATCATATCGCCCCGTCCATCGAGACTTTAATATGGTACGCCTGATCTAAACCAAGTACTCTAGATCCAAGTAGTGGGTCGAGGACAGATATCTCAGTTCACACTGGGACTACCTCCATCCTAACCGAGATTTGTCTGGAAGAACTGGGTGAGCCGGTCAAACGGAATAAGTTCCACGCGATCGTAGAGGTCGACATGTCCAGCGCCTGCCACCCAGACCAGCTCCTTCGGTTCGGCCGCACGCGCATAAGCATCCTCGCTAAATTCGCGCGAGTGTGCCTGGTCACCCGAGATGAACAGTAGTGGACGCGGCGAGATTGTCTCGATGTCGTTGAATGGATAGAAGTTCATGAACTTCACGTTACTCGAGAGCGTCGGGTGCGTTGTGAGCTCCCGCGATGAGCCCTTGGGAGTGAACTCAGCACGCGGGGTGCGGTAGAAGTCGTAGAACTCGCGTTCGACCGGAGTCGAGTTTGCCGTAAGCTGACTGGAGACGCCGCTGGTATACCGAACCTCACCACCATCGAGCTCGGTCCAGCGTTGCTCTCCCGCGGTGGCGATGACCTCCTTGCGTTGCGCGATGCTTTGCGATTTCTGTAGCCCGTTGCGGGTGGCAGCGCCCATGTCATACATGCTCGAAGTCGCGATGGCCCTGATGCGCGGGTCGATCTTCGCCGCACTGATCACGAAGGAGCCGCTGCCACAGATGCCGAGGGCGCCGATGCGCTTGCGGTCGACGAAGTCCTGTGTGCCGAGATAGTCGACTGCCGCGCTGAACGCCTCTGCGTAGAGTTCCGCCGACACCGCGTTGCGCGGCTCACCCTCACTGCCACCCCAGAATGGGAGGTCCAGCGAGACTGTGACGAAGCCCTGCTCGGCCAACTTCGTGGCGTAGAGGTTGGCGCTCTGCTCCTTCACTGCACCCATTGGGTGGCCAACGACGATGGCCGGCGCATCGACGCTGCGAGTGAGGTTGTTGCGAATGAAGAGGTTGCCCGCGACAGTCGTCTGGTACTGGCTTTGGAAGGTGATCGGCTGAACCGTGACACTGTCACTGCGATAAAAGTTGTTGGCTCCGTGCGACATGTTCTGCGCCATTGCTGTCATGGCATTGACGATCGTCATCATGCCGAGCCCGGCGATACTGCCTCCCATCATCTTCATGATGCTACTGTGCTTGCTGTTTTATGTCTGCTCGCGGGGGCTACCTCTGAAAGTTTGGAATGGAATGAATGCTGCTTTCTCAGACAGCATGTCCTTGCTCTTATAGTCAATGAGGTGGGTACCAGGACTTTGCACTGCCATTGCATGCGTCACTATCACCGACAGAAACTGCTATTGAGCTCAACACTGGAGATTGGAGTTACATTGCCTCCTTGCAAGATATACTGAGGCCGCGCGTCATCACACCATGGTATATGATTTGTAATGCTTGCTTTGATTTGATTTGATTTAGTTATCCATTCCTATTGGCTGTATAAGGGGATCTATCCGCGGAAGAACAACGATATCGATGGTAGACAGCTGAGCTCAAACATTGTAGACCTCCTCACCTGGTCCAGGTCATCCATATTAAGGGCCATAATGCAAGTTGCTTACGTGTGGGGCCGTAGCGGTCCACGGTTAACGTGTGCCAAGGGGAGCAGATGAGGTTAGTAACGTCTTGGTGGTTTCCGTGATCTACAATGAGTGTGGCAGTGCCGGTATCGAAATGTTTTGGCACTAAAGTGTTCATAAAGTGTGATATTACACCACTGTACATTGTTGCCTGGCTCTTTGTCATCCTTGAGGGTACTCTAATATCAATATCATTTCATACTAAGTTTTACGAGACCCTTCGCATATGAGAGATAATTCTAGCATATGATTTCTTTGTGGATGGGATGGTTGAGAATATTTACTAAGTTGGGCCTAAGCCTATCCTTTAAACCTATCACCCAACAGTCTATGAATCTAAGAGGAAACGCAAAAGCCGGTTACCATACCGACCACAACACCTAGTAGGGCACAATGTATGTGCGGCTCCGCCGGTTTCCGTAGAGAGTCATTTCTGCCATATCGAAAAGAAGGATAAAAACAACGGCGCCCGGCCGTCTACCCGCCCCTGTTACCTACCATAATGTAGCTCTTTCCCAATGTCCTTATGCGTTTGCCAAACTGCCCCTGTAACTCAACTCACAGGAAGACGGTCTTTGCCCGATCGTGCTTTCCAAAGAATATCCTGAGCAAAGCCGTTGTCACGGCCATGACGCCCGCCAACGACGAATACAGGACGACCAAATGAGGGTCTTTGGTGATGGGCGTAAATGTCATCGCCAGGCATGCTCCAACCCCAGCCGTGGCCATCCACACCGATTAAACCAGCGATCTCACCGTCTTCAGGGCTTGATTGTACGCATATTCCGTCCCCGTGGTGATACAGAAGATTTCCGCAATTGCACCGAGAACGTAGATCGGCGTTTGCAGGAACATTGAGATCTGATTGGGGATGTGGCCATGGTCCGACTCCGGGTATGTTAGGGGGTGATCGTAACAAGGGCCTGAGGAATAAACTAATTTCTATAGGATCGTGGTGTAAGCTATTGCAAGGGTGAGAAATAGGAATCCCACGATAATCCGGGGCCATGGGGCCGAATCGGGTCCTACGTCTGGTCGAGAATGGGCATAGAACCCTCGAGACCACTGGTGTCTGTAGAATGCTGGAGACGAGGTTGAGCGACTTAGTGGTGTCCTTTGGAACCCCGGAGTTAACCATCTGGTTTGATTCCGGCACAACCAAAGAATGGGGAAGAGAATGCTAGAGGACGGCATCCTGTCAGTTGTCTGTGCACTTAAATCGATACCTACACGCTGGAAGGCGTACAAAACACGACATGCGAGCAATCCACTTTTCAACTCGCTAATGAATGTATCGGTCCACGGCACCTGTTGGTGGTGCCCCCTCGGCTTCCCTACCATTATTGCGACTTTAGACTATCCTTGAATATTGGCGACGATAGCCTAGTCCTGGATCGTCTTTCCCTCGACGAAGCTATAAGGCAGCTTATGCAGGAAGGATGGGGTACTTTCAACGGTGGTATTCGCCCTGCCACTGTCATCCGGCTGCGATACATGATAGCGATGTTGCGGGAGCAGGTTATGGACCTGCCCCTAGGGTGGAGCTCAGTTGATTTAGACAGAATGAACTCAAATAAGATGAATCACATAGACACCTTCTCTCACAGTATAGTGAAAGCCAATGTACTTATAGAAGTACTTATCAAGCGTGTAAGAGATTGGGGGATGCTATACTCCACATATGGACAGTCCATCCTCATGAAGTACTCATTCTTCAATTGTGTGACGCCAAATACGACGAATAGTGGTCATACTACGCAAGAGGCCTTCACATCCCTTCTTTGAACAGAGCACAACCACTGAGAGAAAGACCATAGTTGGTGCGTCGAACGGTTCTCGTCACAGGAGAATGTTGTCCATGACCTCTAAATGCTCTTCCCTGAACGTCTTCGCCGGATTAATAGCTGTGAGAACTCCTCCTCTCTCCGGGATAACCAGCAAGAGGTTCAGCCCTTCGTGATCAATACACTTTGTTACTCCAGAATTCTTTTATTATATCACGGAGCTACCTTCGCGGACCTCCCTTCGTGGTCCAGTTCTTAAAGTGGACTATCATTATCAGCTATATATCAGTGGATTCTGGTCTCCAGATTTGTATTCGCACTGCCCAAGACACCTATCTGGTTGCAGAGCTCTTAGATGAAGCCCCAGGTGTAACAATTATGTTAACTAGCTATTATTAACAGTTAACTGTCATGCTCATGACTCCGATTAAGAAAACTATTTGCTCTTTATTCTTATGCACTTTCGTGAAGTCTTGTTATCTTATGAATCGGTAGGATAGTTGAATAATGACTCACCTCTAGCTTCGATATTTGGCTTTAATAATACTTTATTTTGGAGTAGAACATCCGGTACGTATTGTGCATATATATGTGTTGGCAACCCTTGCCTAAAATACTTAGTGATCTCTATAAATCTGGCCTTACTGGCTACGCAGCTAAGATAGTTGAATGTTACCAGTGGGCGTCGGGACTATTGGAACATCCTCCTTAGCCATTGAATAGAGGCATATAGTTAGATATAGTTTGATATAGTGCTAGGGCTTCATTATTCATAGAAACTCCCGAAAGGGAAATACGGGGGTTGCACGTGACTCGCGATGGTTTGCTTATCTTATCGGGGGGATTTGATTGGACGCGGCCGGAAGATGCTTTTACATAATATCCGCTGCCAATCACCGGACAGACTAACCCGGATACAGCCTAGGTCCTCCGATAACAGACGCTCCAGTCAGATGACTCAACGCAACGTGACTCAGTCCAGTGATTGTTCGTTCATTTTGTTGAATTAAATTCAATTGATCGTCAACCAACTTCTTTCTTTCTTGCTTGCAATCGAACAAAAAAAACCTCCAACACTCCTCTCCTTCCACTACCACTTATCAAGCCCTTTTCCATCAGTCCTTCTTCATCCACAATGGCTACTGAGAAGCCCCGTGTCTGTCTTGCCTACTCTGGTATATATACCCCGCCTTCACGAATTACAATTAGCTCGAACATAAGTCCACTAACAAATTTCAACAGGCGGTCTCGATACCAGCTGCATCCTTCGGTGGTTGATCGGTATTTTCCTCCAATTGCATCTCATCGCACGATCTGTCGCTAACAATGGTCAACAGAGGAGGGTTACGAGGTCGTCTGCTTCCTCGGCAATGTCGGTCAGGAGGAAGATTGGGCTGCCGTCGAGCAGAAGGCCCTGAAGATTGGTGCCAAGAAGATGATCATCGAGGACCTTCGCCGGGAGTTCGTCGAGGAGCTCTGCTTCCCTGCCATTCGTAAGCCGACCTTGTTGCCTACCCAGATCTGAGCAATTGAATAACCTATAATGCAGAGTGCAATGCCATCTATGAGGGTCGCTACCTCCTCGGAACCAGTTTGGCTCGCCCCGTGATTGCCCGCGCCCAGATGCGCGCTGCCCAGCGGGAGGGCTGCCAATTCGTCAGCCACGGCGCCACTGGTAAGGGTAACGACCAGGTGCGTTTCGAATTGGCCTTCTATGCCATCCAGCCTTCCATCAAGATCATCGCCCCTTGGCGTGATCCCAAGTTCTTCAAGCGTTTCGCTGGCCGGAACGACCTTCTCGACTATGCTGCCCAGACTGGCATTCCCGTCACTTCGACCAAGGCCAAGCCCTGGTCCATGGACGCCAACTCTGCTCACTGCAGTTACGAGGCCGGTGTCCTTGAGGACCCCAACCACACCCCTCCCGCGGACATGTGGACCATGACCGCCGACCCTCTGAATGCCCCTAACGAGCCTACCGACATCACCATCCACTTCGACCAGGGTGTCCCCACCAAGCTCGTCACCCCCGAGAAGGAGTACACTGACTCCGTCGAGCTGTTCAACGCCCTCAACAAGCTCGGTTACACCCATGGTGTTGGCCGTATTGATATCGTTGAGAACCGTTTCATCGGTCTCAAGAGCCGTGGCTGCTACGACTGTAAGCAATTCCCTACTGCTTGCGTGACATCTCCGGCTAACCATGTTTCAGCTCCTGCTATGACCATCCTCCGGTCTGCCCATCTGGACCTTGAAGGTAGGTGCTAATCGATGCGATTTGCTACGTCCCATCTAAAGTACAATCGCTCACACTCCTCGCAGGTCTCGTCTTGGACGGCCAGGTCCGCTCTCTCCGCGATCAGTTTGTCACCCACAACTGGTCTATTCTCCTCTACAACGGCTACTACTTCAGCCCCGAGCGCGAGTTCATTGAGAACAGTCTGAAGTTCTCCCAGAAGCGTGTCAACGGCGAGGTCCGTGTGCGCCTGTACAAGGGTAACCCCTACATCCTCGGTCGCTCCAGCAGCACCGAAAAGCTGTACGATGCCGAGGAGGCCTCCATGGATACCTTGGAGGACTTCGAGCCCACCGACACCACTGGCTTCGTTGCCATCCAGTCTATCCGGTATGTTTATGCGTGTGTCTCATGCTCCTGCAGTTCCCTGAAGCTAATGCCCCTTTTTCAGTCTCAAGAAGTACGGTCTGCAGAAGGCTGAGGAGGGAGAGAACCTCAGCCGGGCGTAACTTGCCCGTCCTCTTCTTCAATCTTTTTTCGGTTTTTCACAAAAATGATGTCATGTGACGAGCATCATGATCATCTACATTATTCCCGGCTTAGGATACGAAATATAATTTCTGTAACAATATAAAATCTCCGAGACATGTTCTGGTTCCTCTTTGCGGGGTTCTCAACATCCGAACCCTAGTGGGAACAACCCTCCCATCAATTGCCCATGTAGATCCCTGGATTTCACGCACAAAGCAAACATTCGGGTATCGTCGGAGCAGTGCCGATACCGGACCGGCCGGGATCAAAGGTGGTCCCCAGGAATGATCCACTTAGCGCTTGGCATCCCCGGGCCGGAAGCCACTCCCTTTTCTTGCCGCTTCGGGTAATGCAATGAAGTCATTGTAGTGACCATCTATACAAGATATCAATCCACCATATCGTAACCATATCACGCAGCGACAATAGTTTGACACCCGCAAAGCAGTAGGAGGCCCAAATGCCCAAGCCCCAATCTGCTAGACAAGGCTAAAAAGCCGTGTCTACCCATCTTCCAATCCCATCTCGCAACAAGATATTTCTCACCCATCCGGACACTCCAACATGTCCAACCGCATATCCCTTAAAAACGCACACATAATACCCCTCAACGCCGCATACGACCTCCGAAACTCCTCACTCTGAATCCCATAACTTTGCTCCAACAAATCCCACCCCACGACCGCCACATCCCTCACACTCTCCCGTAACGGCAACAAATTCCACCTCAACAATTCCAGGAGCTCACTCGGCGTCTTACTCAAACTCAACAGCAACGGAATATTAACCCCGATCTCCATCTCCAACCGACTCAGCCCCCTCCCCTCTCGATCCGCCAACGCACCTGCAAGCACCGCCAACCGGTCCTGGAACCCCACCGCATGCTCCAGCGTCGACTGGCTGTGTATATGCCGTGGCGTGCCCTGGATCGACAAGCAGAGTCGGACGGACTGGACCCGCCGGATTGTGGAAGGCAGCGGCACGTAGGGCGGGATGACCTTCCCGCAGAAGAGGATGTACTTTGTGTCGAGGATCACTTCGTAGGGGGTGTTGCCGTACCATTCGGGGAGGAGCTCGTCGTGGATTTGGTGGTTTGCGCGGAGCAGGGCGGGGCAGCAGGGTTGGGCGTCGTGGCGGAGGGGGAGCGTTTTGGAAGGGTCGCGGAGGAGGGCGAAGTTGCGGATTGGGAGGTCTGGGATTAGGTATTTGTAGATTGAGAGGCGGACTTCGGGGGGGAATTGGAGGAATGGGAGGGCGTTTGGTGGTGGTGAGGCCATGGGCTGGCTTCCGAAGATGTGTTTAGGTGGGCGTGGGCATTGGGTCGGAGGGGTGGTTGTTGTGTTGTTATTGTTGTTGTGGGGGACATCGATGGGATTGGGATGAAGCTGAGGATGGATGAGATGATTATCTAGAACAGCTACTCAGTTCGGACCGGGTGAGATCGTCCTTTCGTCCTAGCGCCCGCATTAGGTACCTTGATAGCGGTTCTTTGGATCCGTGGGTCCCTCAGCTAGGCGGTGGTTGCGCTTTGATTGGTGGAGGTGGCTAGCCACTCGGCTTTGCATCCGTGGTCTCGATGGCAGTGTATCGAGCATTAGATGGTGCGCTCTACGTGAATGGAGGAGAAAGGACTAATGAAAACATCAAGATACAAAAACGCGGCAAACTTCTGTAGAGAGATCTTTCTAGATCCCTAGCATTAATGAAAAGGCCCATCCTAGCACTATGACATCATTGTACTCCGAGTGTTTACATTTATATATCCAAGAATGAAAGTAGCCAGATATCCCCGTAGACACCCTACTCCTCATCCAACCGTACCCGCTTTTCATCCGACCAGGATCTACTGTATTGAAATCGACACAGAAAAAAGTAATAGTGAGAATAAAGGGGACTTGAACCAGAAAAAAGGAGAAACGATTGAAGGCGAAGCGAGGGGGGAAGTGTAGAGAGTATAAGAAAATTAAAAAAGAAAAAGAAAAAGAAGAAGAAAAAAAAACTGAAGAGAGGGAGTATAGTGCCTGTACAGAAATAAAAGGAAAAGAACAAACAGATGAAGGAACAGAGGAGCCGTACAAGAAAAAAAAAGGCCGAAGAATAGATGGGAGAAAAGTGTGAGACAAAAGAAAGCAAAGCAGGGAGAGACGACGCATAAAAAGAAAGGGACGGAAAAAGGGAGCTCGAAAGAGCCCCTCCCCGTGAGTTCTTCACGATCTGAAAGTAGAGAGGCGGCGAATTAGGCTCTTGCTTGACCTTGATGACCCGGAGCTTGCTTCACTAGATCGGCGCCTTTTTTGCAACACTCTTCTCCACACTCTTTTCATATCGGAAGACATGTGAGGGGGCTCGGGGAGGCTCCCATACTTTGCGTTTTCCCTCTCCAACATGTCCGCCAGTCTGTAGTGTCCCTCCATCATAGCATAAGAAAGTGGCGTGTTACCATTTTGGTCGGCCATGTTGATATCCGCCCCCCTGACTAATAAGACAGCAAACTTATCCCACCAGGGTTTTGTATCGGCATAGTTCTTAAGGAGGGTGAGGAAGGGAGTCTCCCCATTGTCCGACTTCCCGATATTGAGGGAAGGAAGTCTCCCTCGGAGCAGTTCAATGATCTTCGCTCCATTGTCACTAAATGTTGCATAATGAAGACTGGTAAAGCCGTCATGAGAATGGCGTGAGCAGTCTGCCCCATTGCTTAAGAGAATTCGAACGATTGGTTCGTGACCATGTCTGCATGCTGACATGAGTGGTGTGACTCCCCTGCGAGAAGGAGCATCAACAATCGCACCCCTTGCGAGAAGAGTCTCTACAAGCTCCACGCTGCCCCTCTCTGCGGCTAGTTTCAAAGGGGTGTTTCCTTTGGAGTTGGGAGTCTCAAGGTCCAAATCTCGCCGGTGATTGAGAAGTAATTCAACGGCCGCTGTATACTCCATTAGAATTGCATGTACCAGGGGTCGCTCAAGTACAGTATCTTTAATCATAGCCCTGGTTTCGACATCGACGTCCTGTTTCAGCAGTGTCTCAACCGTAAACTGGCACTCGAGGTCAATTGCACGGATAAGGCTGACTACCCGGTCTGTTGCGCTAGTAGTGGTAGTTCTGCTAGAGGACGAACCGTTGCGATTGATGGTACAGTCACTCTCACTTGGACTGGAGGCGGAAGAAGAAGAAGAAGTAATATTTTGTTCGGCGTTAGGCATCAGCAGATGTAGCTCTCTTTGAACCTCCTTCGCATGTGGTCTCTCATTTGGGTCAATAGCAAGCATGGAGAAGATCAAGGATTTGCAGCCTTCGAGAAAATCAACGCTGTAATCGCCATGACTGCTAGGCAATTTAAGCAGCCAAGTTTTAATATGAGGATTTAGAGCGGCTGGAGATCCTCGGTGAAAATAGTCGTTATCGTAGCCCGACACGCCATCATCGCCTTTGAATCTTAACTGATCGAGATTCCTCATTCCCTGGACTTTCTCTAATCCGAGCGCAAGGACACGGGTCATAATACAGCCGAGGGACCACACGTCACTCCAAGGGCCAAACCTATCCCCATCGGGTGGTTGGTACGTTCCTGGTGGACGAGTTGCCTTCTGCGGCTCCCCCAAGCCATCGACAAATTCTGTGACAGTCATACCGGTCTCCCTCGATCTAGTCATGGTCGAAATGCCAAAATCAGAGATTTTCCACTTTCCCACCTTGGGAAAGTGAGAGGATTCTCCATGGAATATAAGTATATTGTCTGGCTTGAGGTCCATGTGGCAACAGCTACGGCCGGGAGGACGGCTGTCTAATCCTTCATGTAGAAAGGCCAGAGCCCCAGCGAGATTCTCACACTCCTGGATCAGGTCACGGAGTGTGAGATCCGGAAGCCTCTTGTGGCCAGTGAGAAGGAATTCTTCCAAGTCCATGCTAGCTGCCGGAAAGAGGATGTTAAATTCGTTGCCAATGGCCACGATAGCTAGGAATGGAACTATTCGGTCGTGCTTAGACAGGCTCGAGCGAAGCGTTTCGAGGTTTTTGGTTTCCTTGTGAAAATGACCCTCCCAGGCAAATCGCTTCACGGCCACTGTGATATCTCTCTAAAGGGTGTCAGGTTGTCCTTTATCGGAAGGTTTCTCACTGGGGACCAGACGAGAGGATGGAACTTACGTTGTACGGTGCTCCCGGGAGGTGATGCTCAGACTGTGGTAAAAAGTGACCACTTCCAATGACTTCCTTCGTGACTTGGCCGTATCCACCGTGACCGATTTTAAGCGATTCACCGTTCGTAAAAGGTAGTCTCCACCCCTTGGATAGTAATAGACTCTTGCCTTCTTGAATGTCAATCGGGCAAAATGTGTATTGGCTGGCTAGGAACTTTTCAGCCCAGGGCGGTCCCAAGAAAGCCTCATCTTCCAAAACTGCCAGTGTATATGTGGGAATCATTCGGTCTGAACGGCCCCTTTCGCCCATTGCATCGGGATTGAGAAATATCTCCCCAAAGCTTGACCATTCCGTCCATCCGACATCAACCAGTATGGAGAGAGTCTGTAGGTACTCTTCCCGAATGAGACTTATTGATCCATAATGGAAGCCAGGCTTCCAAAGGTCAATAAATGCCTCCAGGCATGCCTCGGTCCAAATGCCCATTAAGCTGTGACGAGTCACAATCTTCTCTAACGGTCTATCACGTCGATGCGTTTTAGCTTGCAGTGCCCGGGCAATGTCTTTTAGGAATGAGTCTCGGTCGTTAGAGAAACGTCTTTGTGTGATAGGTATTCGCCCAGTCGTGTCGCTGGGACTTGTGGCAGGTGATGATAGTGGAGCAAGAGGTGGTGGATTAATGTCATCAGCAACGTCATCATCATCATCATCATCATCATCCGGTACTCTGTATAGATAAACTTAGTTAGTGGTCATCTCACTCTAGGAAGACAAAGGAATCCGAAGATTATACGAACGTGGAAAGAACACTGTTGGAGCGGCGGGTGAGCATATAACTACCACGGTTACCATGATAACGGTGATCGGGCGATATTGAATAGTCATCCATTGCTTGACTATGTGTCTGTTGGCTTGGAAGTGCCCTGGGGGTCGTTTGTTCTGTCCCATGAGCTCTCCGGGTTGATGAGTGTTGTCTGTGAAGTGGGCGCGAAGGGAGATTGTGATTTCGACCGCTAGACAACGATGCGAGTGAGCGGTGCTGGTCGGTCAAGTTATACACTTTCGCACTGAGAGCGGCATTGATCTCTTTATCTGACTTTTTTACACCAGGGACACTGCGTAAGGTATTATGGCTACTCATATTGGGCTAACGATCGTCGACCGTTGCGTCGAGGTCGCGAACGACGCTCGGGCGGGCGGCGAGTGTTCAGTCCAAATGGATCGCTGCAAGCGTCTAAAGTTATTGCTATCCATTAACAAGAAGTCAAGTACTAGTAAGATAGTGGTAGCTAGGAAATAAATGCGTACTGTAGAAGTGTGCGTAATACATATGCGTGGGCAGAAGGGGCTTTGGAAAGGGTGGCATTGAGAGATGAGTAACGAAGACACAGAAAGACGAAAGTGGTAAGAAAGAAAACAATAATTAGGCAGCGTCATCAATTACTCATAAACTCACATGTTTCTTGTGTGCTGCTGTTATTTGCACTTCATTTCCTGCGCCGATAATATATTCTCTCAGCCTCGGCCAAGAATAAAGATGGGGCTGTTCCCCGTGGGGATCAATGCTCGCGACTTATGACTCGAAATCTCCACTTCAGCCAGCTAATGCATACTAATCGAGCGATATATGGACTAATTAGTAAAGTATCCTGCTGTGCACTACGCATGACCCTGTCTGATCCTCTTTGACCACCTACGTTCTATAATTTGTGGCTGTACAAGCCACCATACAAAGAAATTTCGAAAGTAGTACAACATACATATACGATTTTGAGGAATAGAAAAGACAGGAATTTGTAACATATTCTTGAGCAAGAATAAGAAACACCATAGCTTGTCTAGCCCAATTCCTCAAAATCTACATCTAATAACAAGATTTAAGCAGGTCCTCTAATGTCAAAAGGATACGGTAGTTCCTCTTGACTTCGCCGACCGTACAGAATTCGAAGGTCACTGATATGCCCCCGAACATGGTCGGCTGTCCGTTTGTTAACTGTGATCTTAGTCAATATGCGGCGTAGCAAAATGAAGGGTTGGGAAAAGAATGCTCGTACAAATAGCGTTCATTTCCTCGAGGCTGATTTTTGCAGTGCCACCGGGAACCTATCACTTAGGGTTAGCTGCTGCTAGTCAGGTGGTCTACAGATGAGGTGGAGTACTCACAAACAAGAAGACGAGGACGAAAGCCAATGCATTCAGTCCCCTACGCACAGTTAGATTCTAAACACTCTTGGAATGACGGAATTCCGGGCGACTTACATGAACAAGAAACATAAATTGGACTCTCCATACTGTCCCAACGCATTGGTCAATATCGGAACAAATAGAACCAAAAGACCCAGGCCAAGAAAATTGACCATGACGCTAAAGCTCATACCGACCTCTGTTGAAGCAAAGTTAGCCCTGCTCTAGTTCTTCCAGTATAAAAGCTTTATACGCACCCCGAAAAGCGAGGGGAAAGACTTCGGCACTAAACGTGAATGGAACCGGACCCGCACCAACGCCGTAAAAGAAGGTGAAGAAACCGATGGCAAAAACTGACACAAGAGCGAGTCTGAGAGCTTCCTCACTGACGCGGAAGAAGAAGCCGATAGCCAGTAAACTGAAGAACATCCCGGCTAGCGAGACTAGGAGAAGGAGCCGACGTCCGCGCCAATCGATGTACCGATACGCAGGTATGGTGAAGAGGAAGTTGGCCAAGCCAAATCCTGTAATTGGTTAGTATTAGGAGGCGTAAAATGAGGTTAGATACGAATAGCGACCCTAACGTACCAAAGTTGAGCCAAGTTACTCTTTTATCTTGGAGAGGATTTTTCTCGTCGAGGGTCTGTCGTTGGCCAGTTGCACGGTTGAAAAGTCGGCTGGAATAAAACGACAAGACGTTAATCTAGTTTACTTGTCAGAGGCGACTACTTTTCATAAGTCATTGTGTCAGAAAAAGCAACTCACACCACAAAGCTGCTGTGATGCCATCACCAGAAATGCCGCCAAACATGCCCTTCGGTTACGTGGGTGACTGCAAAGCGCCCAAATCCGCCCCAGAAACGAGGTACGTTTGACCTCCTCTTGATAGATTTCCATTTTGTACCAGTTCTCTGGACGGATCCCCTTCAATAGCTCTGTCTCAATCTGCAGCTGACTATGGATATAGTAAAGATCTTTCGCTGCTTGGATGTCAGTCCCTCGCAGCTGGCGGAGGCTCGCAAACGCCCCTTTGTAATCCCCCTTACGAAGAAGAAACCGGGGGGACTCGGGGCATAGGAAGACTAGAAACAATAGGATGAGGGCTGGGATTGACGCTGTTCCAAGAAGCACGCGCCACTGACGATCGACAATCCAGTCGCAGGCGAAGCCAATGAAAACTCCACTGTAGAGATATAGAGGGTCCGTTAGAACAGAATGGAGAGGAAAGAGGAACAAACACATATACGCACAATGTGTCGAACAATTGCCACATCATCAATAACCGCCCACGCAAGTGGTCAACTGCTGCCTCTGCAGCAAACACGGGAGCGATCGAGGCCTTGGCGCCGATCTTGTTGTTGTTGACAATACCAGTAAGCTTTGGTCAGCCAACCGTGTATCTGCATGGATAGCTTACCCCAATACCTAATAGGACCCGACAAGCAAGAAGCTCCTGCCAGGTATTGCAGCGCGCAGTACCTAGATACTTTGAAGTCAAAATCGCCAAAGCTGAGCAGATGTAGGATCAGGGCCATACCTAGTACACAGGCCGCGCAGAAGATAGCTGATATGAATAGCGCTGGGCGTCGTCCATAATTACCTTCCTGGAGAGGATCACTCAGCCATGTTCCGCTGCAATAGGCTCTCGTCAGCTAGTAGAAAACAATATTGGGTGGTATGTAACTAACATCAGGCTGCCCGACAGCCATGGCGCAGCATCAATAAGCCCCGCTAGCAGCGTACGGCTCTCCCAGTATTTATCTTCACCTTCGGGGTGCAAGGTATGCTGCCAGCCGGAGGAACTAGCATTGATAGTTGACTGTTGCCAACCTCTAAAGGAATTATTGGCTAGAAGCTAATAGAATATGTTACTCCAAAATTGACTTACTGAGTGATCGCCGCACATGCCGTGGTTAAAATCGTCACTTTGAGATCTTTACTTGTTTGCAGAAAGCCTGATTTGCGTTCATCGTGTATCGCTTTTTTCTCTGCCGGTGTCATGCCGGGGACGTTTTCATAATTCCCTGGATCGTATGCTATACGAGCTCCTTTGATGAGTAGCTCCACATCCACTACATCCTCGAGTTTAACCCGTTTATGGAACTTGCGAACGTCGTCTTCGAGCTCGTCCGGAGTTCGCAAGCGAAGCGGATTATGGGGCCTGAGGAATACAGAGTACGGTGAGCATGGTGTCAGGCAAAGGAGGGAAGGGGGACATAAAAGTCTTGCTGGTCACATAGTGGAAGGAATGCTAAAGTGGCGAAGGCCACTTACCATGTCGCTGAATTGTTTACGTGCGTCGACCACGTAGTATTCCTTGCATACATTTTTAACCTTAATCATTTGGCGATGCGAGATGCAAGGGACTCGGAAGAATAAAGAGGTGTTGTAGCCACACTTTAATACTAATAAAGGGTCCAGTAGTGTGCAGAAGGTTGGCTAGAGCTGTATCCCTTTGTCCTCATACATGGGAGTTCGATTCTTAAAAACAAGAGAAAACCTTTCCATATAAACCGGGGTTTCCACCAAGCCGAGACACAAGGGCAATAAAACCAAGTGCGTTACATTTAGAGGTTAATTTGCCTAGTATTGTTAGAGGGGATAACTTGTCAAGACTAGTCGAAGCGCGTTCTATGTGGGGGAATGAGGCTCACTTACATGGTAAATTCAACGCACTATTATGATTGATTGCTGCTGTGCCGTGCCCCAAATGTCTCGCAGCGCTCGTATTCAAACATGGATCAAGGGTCTTCCGAGTATATTGCTGTCATTGCCTCACTTCTTGCGTGTAGCCTTCTCTTGGCGTTCCCGGGTCGCTCATTTTGTGTACTCCCTGGAAGCATATCTGCTCTGATGTGCCCAGTATGAACTATATCCTTCGCATCCTGCCCGCATTTATGTTGAGGATTAATAATGGCAATCTGAGCTTGAGCATTTTGGCTTGAGCATTTCAGGAGCTATCTGGGCTTTCGTAGTTGGCATAGTACGACATAGAGCTTCTGATGAGATACAGCATTGCGAATGTCTCTACCACTAGATTGCTTTTTGCTTGTTTCTTGGTTTGTTAACTTTCTTTTATTTACTCAGCTTACCTTTTTTCTTTTTCTCTCTTTCTGCTTCCTTTGCCTCACACTCGGACTAGACTATTGCGAATTGCGAATCGGGCTGTGAGACTAACATGCCTACTGATAGCTGGAACGAGAATTATTTTCTTGTATCTTTTGCGCTGTGTACGTTATGCAACAACTCCTTGCACACTGGAATCTCCTAAATCCTCGCGATTTGTAACCGCTGAGCAGCAAACAGGCGCAACAGGATGTCGTATACAAGATCGCGGTCATATAGCGGAGAAAAAGCTACTGCCGAGGTTTTCCGAATAGCACTATAATCCAACGGGTATAGATTGGCATCCCCGCTTCTCATGCAGCAGATGGACACTATCCCCAATTCCCCGCGTCCCTTGACGTGGCCGCACTCCAAGGATGACGAAGGGCTCGATCCTTCAAGCCATCGTTGGCCTCACTGGTCGGACCGACCTGTCGGAGTGTGACATTCAAGTCCGTCGAACCTTGTGGACAAGCCAGCGAAAGCAAAAGACATTGCACCGGACCCAAACCACGATCAACCAGCGCCTTGGTCTCTACCTCACAGCCTCACGACCCTAAGCGGCTCTGCGCCCTCCTGCACTGCCTGTATTTTCTTCCTCTTACCTATAACCAGGCTGAGAGAGCCGAGGAGTCCACACTTCGTGTGTCACGCTCAGATCACGTCCATTCTGACCCTTCCTATTCTAGCCATACTAGCCAACTTTGAAAATGCGTGGGTCTGTTCAGAATATCATAAGCCCTGACGCGGCAGGGTACATCAGAAGGGAAAGGCTCGAGGCCCGTCTTCAAACCCTGTTCGGCTATGCGATCAAAGTTCGCGTAAGCAATCTTTGGACTGGCGGTGGTGTCTCGGCATGGCTAACACATAGGGTTAAGCATATCAATGATCGATTTATCTTTGATGCCCCGAGAATCGTAACTGAGGTAACATGGCGCGAGACCCCGGTTCCACAAATTTACGCTCCCAGTTCACGGGCTAATTAGTTGATATTACTAGGATGATATCGAGTAAGGAATACAGATCCACCACCACATGAGCCATATTTTTGACTTACGGGACGACCTAGCGATCTTCGCGAGATTGAACGAGTGAATTGATCATACGGATATGGGCATGGACACGATGATCACAGGGCTAAGCGCCCATTGGCTTTGATATTGCATTGGTTACTACGTTTTGATGACCCAGTTGTGTAACTTGTTGTCGGCTGTGTTTGTTTAGCTGCAGTGATATCCCATTCTTACAGCCTTAGCCTGCCACCCCCCTTTATGCTGCGTATTCTGCCTTGTGGTCTGACTACCTAATGGACTTATTATAAATGGAATGGCTTTTTTAGCGTTGATGCCACAGACTTTGTTTCTAGAACAGTTCTAGTGGGATATCTAGAGAACACAGAACCTTTACCCTGACGATGCATCCGATCGCACTACTCGGCGAGAGTGGCCACCAAACGAATCCTCTAACGCCCGAGCACTACGACACTGTACAACCTCACCTCCGCCATCCAACCTTTGTTACCCGCTCGGAACAGTCGAACATATACTTGTTTGACTCAATTTGTAAGTAATTCGTTCACAAGAGAGTTCTTTGGCGCCCGGCCGTTAATTTTACTAGCTTTATCAGGCCCCAAAACCGACGGTCCTCATATATTCGCCAACAGCGACGCATTCGAGAGCCATATCACGACGACATCCACGCCAAAAGGCCGTATAGTGTTAGGATCACCTCTTGCACTGCTACATACCGCTTGCACTAATATCTCTTCAGATCGATATGCTCGCAGAACTCCATGAGACCTCTCGGCATCACCGAACAAGCGATGCGAAAGCTCATCAACCTCTACGGCATCAATGCGACTTTCCTTGACCTTGTCGTCTCCTTCGGTGATAAACCACAAAGCTCGGATGCAGGCTATGGAGGAATGACAGTCAGACATAGAGACGACGGTTCATACGGTACTCCACTGACCTAGAACATAGCAGTACGATACTGAAAATGCTAATTCCTCAGACTTGCAATACCTTTTCGCTTACGCAGAAGATTACACCTCCCAAGGGAAGGTTTCCTGGACTATCCGGCAATCGTGCATATTCCACCGGTACAATCCCGCTGGAACCGGTGATCTCTGGATTTTCCTCCATGCGAAGCCGCGATCGAAGATGCAGCAGCAAATCGAGGCCGAGGTTACTACACACACTGCTGGTGTTCCCAAAACCTGGTTTTCGATGCATCTGCGAGCCCTATCGGCCTATATGGGTAATTGGCGCTGGTGTATTCGCAGTCTCGGTGAGGAGATCGAGAAGACTGTTAGTCTAGAAAGCGACCGACGTCCACATGGCGGCATCAATGGCTGATTACCTGTTCAGGTCGATATCGCTCTAACGTTGGATCTTTCGAGGGCCGAAAATGATAAAGATGGGCTTATCCGGCTCCTTACACCTCAGTATCTCGGCGACAAGCTTCTGCCGCTGTCATCGAGATTACATGTTGCGTTGAGCACCATCCGCAAGCTCGAGGAGCTTAACACGCTTTTCCAGACCAAGGGGTTTGTAACGGAAGACGAATCTCAACGAGCTGCCGACGAGATGGCATATTATGCGACTAATCTTGAGGGATGTCTCAAAAGCGTTGAGGTTCTCGAAGGAAAGGTGAAAGGAATCTCGGACTTGGTATGCTCTCTATGCCGTCGATTAATAACAATACTTCTCGGAATTTCTAACGCCAATCGAATACAGTTAGCAGTCGCTCTGGATCTCAAAGGTCAGACTGTAGCGAACGAAATCAATACAAAGATGGTCGACCTCACCATTGAAGGGTTCGATGATAATGCCACAGTCCGAGTCGTGACGCTGGTCACTTTGATCTACTTGCCTGCTAGCTTTGTTTCGGTGAGCAAGTCTCTCGATTGATTATCTGAAACTGGACAGTTCTGACTAACGATGTGTGCAGACCCTCCTCGGAATGAATCTCTTCGACTTCGAGGGTCCCAATGGGGAAGGATTCAGAATGTCAGATCAGTTCTGGATCTTTGTTGCGATAGCAGTGCCTCTTACACTGCTGACGTTGGGGTCCTGGTACATTTTCACCCAATGGCATTTGAGAATGCGAAAGAAGAAGCTGGAGCAGAGTCGGAATGAGAAAAGCTTGGAGACTGTATAGGATTTCTCTGCAATGGTGGCTGTCTGATATAAATTTTCTCTTTCTCTTCTCTTTCTCTTCTCTTTCTTGCGCTTCAATCATGAGTATATACACCTCTCTTCGAACTTGATCTTCACGAGCGGTACACTGCCGGGGCACATCAAACTGAAAGAGTCCTGAACACCGACGACTCGCTTCCTTCTAGGAAAAAGTCTATACACTGTTGTTCACTGGTTTTGCGTCGGTCCTTGACCTACACCCAGCGGGCTCTCTCAACATTATGGTAACCTTCTCCTTCCCCTCTACACCGAATTGACCATATTCAAACATGACCTCCTCAACAAGCTCGAAATCATATTTTTTATAGAGCCCCATCCCATCTGGCGTCGACTCTAGATAAACCCTTTTATCTTGGGCATCCGCCTTCTTAATCCCCCACTCCAGCATTATAGACCCAAGGCCCTTCCCTTGGTGACCAGGCAAGATACAAAGTAAATCCAACACTGTGTCTTCAGGTTAGCATCCTGCATCACCGCTAACAAAGCTCAACCACATACAGATATCATCCGCCCGACACCGCTTCTTCCTCGACTCAGCAAACATCCTCCTAAATCCCTCAAACACAGCCTCATTCATCGGCCGTGGCGCATAGTCCATATGCTTGGCCACCTTCTCTAACGCCTCCTCACTCATCTGCTTCACCGCCGCCGGCTGCTCATACCCCAGACTCGATGGCACCGTCCAACGTGAAACGGCAATAATCTCCCCATTCTGCGCATCAACTCCACAAAGCACATGCACTTCAGGATTCGCAATGAACTTCAAAAAACTGATTGTTTCAAACCGCTGCATGCTCTCCTCCGACGCGCCAGGGAACGCATGGCAGTAGAACGGCAATTGGCCCATAGCCGTGGAGCTGACGCGCGCAAGAGCGGGCGCATCGGCCTCGGTAGCGTAGCGGATCTGCACGTCCGCGAGCTTGTTTTGTATATTTGAAGGAGTCATTATATGTCTGGCCCTGACGGGTGATTGGATACAAGTTGATATAGATACACTTGTCAATATAGTGCTTATTGTTCCCCTCAGGATGAAGTCACGGTGGCTTGGCAATTTATTTATTCCCCGAGACGAGGTGGTTCCGTGGAGCTCCGAGGTCCTAAAAGTGGGTACATATCCTTGCTCTGGTGTGGCGAAATTCCGAACTACTGCCTTGATTATTTGCAGTGAGAGCGTATGAGGTAGTGCAGGTCTGCTTTCTGATTCGGCGGAGAATCCATTTGTTTTTTATATGGAATCATAGACAATATTCAGACAAGTTTTTTATCCATTTTTACCATGGTAGCTAAATCATTAGCTTTATCTAGAGCAAGCATGACTAGCATGAAATTCACTCGATATATCGTAGACGATGCACGGCCCAAAACATGCTTTTCGGTGATCAGGATATTTGGAATAGATTTACCCTGAAGGACTATCTAAACCGAGACGGTCGACTTCCAACATACAAGCACAGCTCTTTGAGCATGATCGGGCTCAGCGGGAGACGAACTGAATATAGAGTTAATGGATTGACTATTTTGCGGCATATTATGGGGTTTGACTACGTCAACATTTATATCATTGTCGACAGAGTAGCTCCCCGAGGTTTCATATACTTTGAGCAGAGGAATGACCATATAAATCGACATCGGATCCATGAGTACCGGGTTTCCCGGTAGCTGGAGTCACCACATATACTCGTGAATGGTTTCCGTAACCCTAATTCTAAAATGCCCTAAGCCACATCGAGATCTCCGGCTGGGATACTATTAACCTAAGGTTGCTGAAACAATCAAGAGTACAAGTGGTGACACCAGTATCCGGAGAGACCGTATAACTTTTCCAAATTGTCAATCGACTAGAACGCTCTATACACGTCAGGCTATGTTGCTAGACAAACGACTCGGTATACCCAACTCAATAGTATTCAATGTATGCTTCTATTGAAATATCAAGTCTGCTTCGTATGTCTTGATGCTATATATATGTCCAAGGGGATACCTATAAATAATAAGACGTTTCAATGGCTGGAAGGCGCTCAGGGAATATGGTCTGCACCTAGTCTAGCTATTATATATAATCTTGTTGGACAAGAGCCGAATTAAATAAAGATAAAGACCATACTGACAGGTCCATACCATTACACCATTACAAGGCTTCTTCTACCCCAATAGATAAAGAAGGCTCAGAGCAAATGTTGGATAATCAATATCTAAAATCCTGCGTTGTTTTGAGCAGTTCATGAGGCCAAAGCTGTATCCTGCGTTGGAAGTCCTCCGATGAAATCTTCTAGGTAACATGTCTGACTAAGGATGTGGTATCTTAGGCATTAGGCCACCGTACGACTACTCATGAGCTAGATGCTATCTTCTGTCTTTATCTCATCCCGAAAATGTTCTCTATGCTTGCAGAGAAGCACGTACCTTGCAACCCATTTTCACCACTCATTCAAAGTTAGCCAGCTCCCCGTTTTGCGAATAGTCTGCACTTGACCGTTACCTCGAATCTATGATTTCTACTTCAGTATACATATATCTGACAGAGTATTCATACCTGCCGCTTTACTTACACTTTTGAGTGGAATGTTGTGCGCGGTGGCTGCTTTATATCTGCATATCCCCTGTATAGCCTGGATATTGGCGAGCGCTTTTTGACCACGAAAAAGTTAGCAACGCTACTGGGGTGGTTAGCGCCAATTGAGATCCATTTCAGTCCATGAATACGTTGTTTTCTAGTTCCCTGACAGCATGGCAAACTTCATTAGCGGGGAACTGTTTTTTTACCCAAGGGAGAGCTTCTCGTTTAGCCAAAGTTGCTCATCTGATCGTTATTCTGTCGCTCTAGGAGGAAAACGGATAGACGAGGTATTCATGGAGACGAGGAGTTTACGCAGTAGATGGGGTGGTCGCAATTTCCGACAGACAGAGCATCATTGAATGCAAAGTAGATAGCTCTGTATATTTGTTGCATTAACTCGAGCTCGCGTGATAAGATATTTATCTCATACAGCCCTACCATTCGTTGTCAATAACCCAGTCAGCCTTCGAAGACGAGCCAAGATGAAGATCTTCCCCGTTACAGTAGAATGTCTCGCAGTTTGATAATCGGTAGGGCGGGCAATGTTCAGAGATAGGTAGGCTGCCGGAGAATTCCAGCACGATTGCAATGTTGTTTTGCAACTATATCGGAGTCAAGTCGGAATGCAACCTGTCTTGGCTGCTACCTAGCCATTCACCGCAAGTTGCTAAGTATATTTCTCCAATTAGTGGGGTATAGCATATTTTCATATAGACATCTCTTGCAATACTTTCGTCCTGACTGCATTTTCCATTCGTAGGGCCACGTAGACTTTGTTTGTAATTCTCTTGGGGAGGGGAGTATCCTAGGTCGTAAATGATACACCAAGGGAAATGGTAGCAACAAAGTAATTTCGACAAGCGTCTGACATGTTCTCCTGACCTCTCTTCGAGCAAATGTTCTATGTATTGCAGCGACACGGTGACAGTCTCCCGGCCCCAGCTGGAGGTTTTCCCGTAAGTCTCGTCCCCGTCCCCCCCAACACCATATTAAAATCAGTAGTATTGGTCGGGGATATGGACATGCCCCTATCCATCATGCAATAGAGGGGAATTGAGAGCCGGCTACCACACCGGGATGCATATGCTGGGAGGAAAAGGCGGTAATAATTAATATAGGCGGACTCTTCTTCCACCTATGGCAAAGAGTACGAGTTCTAGAAGCCATTTACAAGTGAGACCTCCAAAGCATTTCATTTTCTCGAAGCGCTAGCCGGTCCACCGAGTGGATCGCCGGGCGTTCCGTATTTCTAAAGAATGGATGCATGCTAGACAGACCCTTGCAGCTTATGCCGGATGGTACGGCAAGAATTCTCCGAGGATATTGAGCATATTGAATCAATTTAGAACAGCCGACGCTTCATCCAAGAATGACATGATCGTTCCTCACGCCCTGTCAAAGCGTCAGATTGATCCGGAGATTTGCCGAGCTGGACAAAGCCATAGTCGAGATACAGCGTGCCGATTCCTCTGTTACTTGCAATCAGTCAGGCCGGCCCCTGATTCAGAGAAAAAACGGGCAATTGTGTTTAGCGTGGATTATACCAAGAGAATTGTGACCCAATCGGGATAAATTGTAGAGTTGCGGAAGGTCGGCCAGTTCGGCCGCAGCCGACGAGATAGTACGAAATTATGGCTTCAAACGGCCACTAAAACGAAAAAAGAGCGAGAAGAAACCTTTTTTTCCTGCTGACAAAAATCACCATGTGGGAAGCTCCCAACTTTCCGAAGTACCGAAGGATCACGATGCCCACAGACCTTAACAAGTGCCTTCCTCAGAGTGAGACACGCATGAGACAAGGAGTCCGGTGTGGACCAGGGGATTCGGTAGATAGTTATCTCTTCACCCGACCGTTTTTGGAATTGCGAGAACCAAAAGATGACCAGAGGAGTGAAAGTGGAACCGAGCCTTACGGATCTTGGCTTGAACCCCTAGGGCCCGTGGGTCCGCTATGTCCTAAGCGCCTTCCAGGGCTGTGATCGTCGTTACAGATTGATGATACTGTTAATAGCACGGTGGAACAGTTTTGCAGTGGAGATATCAATTCCCGCCAATTACGGGGATACTTCGGTAGGCAGTATACAAGACCCACGCCTAAGCTAAGATCAAGACCCGAAGCTTAACCTCAAAACGCAAACGAGGTATAAAAAGGCCCTGTGTCCAGCACCATGGAATCAATTCTCTCCATCACATCACTCCCTTCATTCTCTCACTTTTCTTTTCTCTGTTGAACAGACCCTATACATTCATTTATTCCCACTCGTTCTGTTGATCGGAACCGACTCATTCACTATGCACTTCCACCTTCTCGGTCTCGCTGCCCTCGGCTCTCTCGCCGCTGCGGCCCCTACCCCTACCTCCGACTTGGTTGAGAGAGGTTCTTCTTGCACCTTCACCTCTGCCTCCCAGGCTTCTGCCAGCGCCAAGAGCTGTTCCAACATCGTTCTCAAGAACATTAAGGTCCCCGCTGGAGAGACCCTTGACCTCTCCAAGGCCAAGGATGGTGCCAAGGTACGTTTCACCCACCGCAAGGCTTAATTGAGAGCCAAGTGCTAACCCAAATCTAGATCACCTTCGAGGGTACCACCACTTTCGGCTACAAGGAATGGAAGGGACCCCTGATCCGCTTCGGTGGTAAGGACATCACCATCACCCAGGCCTCCGGCGCAGTCATCGACGGCCAGGGCTCCCGCTGGTGGGACGGCAAGGGTACCAACGGTGGAAAGACCAAGCCCAAGTTCATCTACGCCCACAAGCTGCAGTCCTCTACCATCAAGGGACTGCACGTCAAGAACTCCCCCGTCCAGGTCTTCTCCGTCCAAGGCAACGAGGTCCACCTGACCGATATCACCATCGACAACTCCGAGGGTGACAGCAAGGGTGGCCACAACACCGATGCTTTCGACGTCAGCGAGAGCAACGGTGTTTACATCACTAACGCCAACGTCAAAAACCAGGACGACTGCCTCGCCATCAACTCCGGCACCGTAAGTAAACCCAAGCAACACCCAACCTCATATCCCCATTACTAACCCGGCACAGAACATCCAATTCATCGGCGGCACCTGCTCCGGTGGTCACGGTATCTCCATCGGCTCCATTGGTGGCCGTTCCAGCAACACTGTCAAGAACGTCAAAGTCTCCGGTGCCACCGTCGTCAACTCCGACAACGGTATTCGTATCAAGACCATCTCCGGCGCCACCGGCTCCGTTAGCGGAGTGACCTACGAGAACATTACCCTTAAGAACATCAAGAAGAAGGGTATCGTCATTGAGCAGGACTACAAGAACGGCGGCCCCACCGGCAAGCCTACCACTGGTGTCCCCATCACCGATGTCACTCTTAACGGTATCACCGGCTCCGTTGCCAGCTCCGCTACCCCGGTCTACATCCTTTGCGGCAAGAACTCCTGCTCCAACTGGACCTGGAAGGGTGTTTCTCTCTCCGGTGGCAAGAAGAGCGGCAAGTGCCAGGGTATCCCCTCCGGCGCTTCTTGCTAAGCGGACACTACTTGAACGTGTGTTATACTCCGGCGTGTAGATGCCCGAGGCGCAGGCTAGTGGAAGTTGCTCTACCCTGTCTACATAATAGATACATAGCTCTTATAATATCAGCTTCGGCATGCTTGCTGAATTGCTCATACCAAACTTGTTTCTACCTGTAGGTTTCAGTATGCATAGAGAGCCTAGAGCTTGTCGACCTGTCGACGGGAGATAGATAATGACCTCATTAAGTAAATATGAACTTCTAAAGAGGCACATGAACGCCCCTATTTAGCCATTTCGCCTTTTCGACATTGACCTGGCGAAGTTTGTAGCATATAAAGTGACACCGAGTCTGTGTAGAAAGAACATCATTTGAAGATGATATAAAAAGTATATGTCGCCAAACATTGTATCTTGTAAAAGTCGACATGTCATTCTTACATGAGAATATCATAATTTACTCCTCTGACCAAAGACCTCCTTCATTCCTTCACATAATATCCATGATGACGCCGAATACTCACCACTCCCATTAATGAGTAGAAATCCACATTCGCAATATCCTGTCTCCATTGCTACGCGCCTCTGGTATATAGTTTTTGGCCCAGACAGGACAAGGAAAGCATAGCCAAAGACAAGTGTTAACAATATGTTGCCATCCATACCACGGTTTTACATGAGCATGTGGACAAGAAAGGTGAAAACGAAGCGCTACGTCTTGAAATCTGGTCGATGCATCATTTGTGGAAGTGTCGTTGAAGATGAATGGAAGCGTGCCGAGGGCCTCCTTTTCAGCCGCAGCAGGATCCCTCAGTGGTGGGGAGCACTGGTTCGTTTGCGTACGCATTCGCTTCCTACATGACTAGCCTCTTAAATCAGAACTATCGACATGTGCTGATCACGTTTAACAGTCATCATTGAAAAGTCTGAAGATCTTAACCCCCTCTATCATTTGTCGGATGCGTCATGATTGTATTTCACGATGTATGCTGGCTGTGTCGTTCAGACCAGTATGATCAAAAAAGAGCGCTCAGGTACATAAATTTATAATAAACCCAGCAACCCTGGGCTCGACAGACTCTTACAGTGGCCAACATTGACCAAACCCCCGATATCTGTGGCTGGACTGCATGTCCAGTTCACAAAGATTGCTGGGCGTTACTCGAAAGAGCCGTTGGACCCTAAACGAACAAGAATTTGCAAATCTTACACCGTGTACTTCGAGAGCGACACACGGACAGCGACCCCTATCTTCTAAAGGGATCCCTTAAACCGACAGAAATCCCTGGGAACTTCGAAAGCCCGAGCCTCGGAGAGTGTGCGCTCGCTGATCTGCTTAATCTTAGGGCTATTCAGGCGCAGGCCCTATTTAAAAGAGAAGTCCAAATGCAACGGGTCATAGTATGAACGAGTGAACTAGCAGTTCTTACGCCTCGAGGCCGAGACCTCGCTCCAGAATCATCGCGGTCTGATCAATCGCTGGTGTATTATGGGTAATATTAAGGATATTGAGCGCAGGAGGATGAATACCTGATTTTCTGGGGAATGTTGTCACATCGAGGAGCCTTTTGATTGGAATGAGAAAGGATGATTTCTATTTGCGTCGGGCACATCGATGTCTATTTTAGTTGGATTTCATAGGAGAGTCACTTCGAATCAACCGGTCAGGATAGAAGAATCTTCCGATTAATGCTTTTCACATAGAAATCTATCATTTATCTGCCACCATCTATGTTGTCCAAAAATGGAAATATGTGAGGGTAGATGTTAGGAGCTAACCTCAATACCGGAGGGACTCGCAATATTACTACGACCGTTGTTAAGGTTAGCTTACTCAAGCGAGAATACAATTGCAGCACTCATTGGACGAGACCTCAAGACGCTAACTTTAATGTCGGGAATGTGTTCTTGGCATATCCGAACTCGTTCTATACGACGGACGATATTGATCGAAGTCGATGTGGCGATATGTTTTGGCCGATATTTCTGTTTGTGCAGCTTCTTACGATAGTACAGCCCCCGGGTTATGCACGTTTCTGTCGGCCTATAAATACTGTTTGTTTGGCCACCAGCGACCCTTTGCTGATTGTTGAGACAAGTACGCACCCTCTCCCTCCCTCCGCACAATGTCCGACGAAGAACGCAAAAAGGAACAGGCAGTGAGCGTTCTCCCTTTATTGGTATTTGTACTTAGCAAGGCCCACTAAAAATAAACTTTCCTAGGGAGTACATGTCGGCCGGGAGGTGTACCCGGAGATGGACTTGAATAAGGGCATAGTTGGATGGGAAGGTCAAGATGATCCATTGAATCCCAGGTAAGTGCAATATCTCAAAAGCGAGCTAGTTGGAGCTCTTGTTCATGCAGGAGTCAACAGAAACTATCCAGCGTCTCAGAAATGGTTCCAGTTAGCGACCGTTAGTATCATCACATTTATCAGGTATGGAAAAAGAACTATCCCTTCCGTGGATGACGGGACCATAACTGATTTCTTCGAAGCCCTTTCGCATCATCAGTATTTGCACCGGGTGTCACCCTCGCCGATCGAGAATTTGCAAATATGTCTTCCATCCGCAGCTCTTTAGCAGTGACGGCGTATCTGTTCGGCTATTTTGTGCGTCCATCCTCAAAGCTGCGAAACTATAATCACCCGCTAACAGTCTTTTAACAACAGAGCGGCCCGTTACTCCTATCCCCTCTGAGTGAGGTGTGTGGTCGTCGCCTCACGCTAAACACCGCCACAACGATATTTGTGCTATTCCAGATTGGCTGTGCCCTCGCTCCGAATCTCTCAGCCTTGATCGTTTTCCGATTCTTCACCGGATTTGGGGGGTCTGGCTGTCTGACGATTGGGGGTGGCGTGATTGCCGATTTATTCGAGGCAGAGCAACGCGGACTAGCCTTGTCTTTCTTCCAGTTCGGCCCGCTATTTGCACCCGTGATAGGGCCAATCTGTGGAGGCTTCATTGCACAACGAGCAGGATGGCGGTGGTCATTCTGGGTACTGGCTATCGTGGGAGGCACGTTGACCGGCCTTGTTATGGTAACCAACCGCGAAACAAATCCGGTTGTGCTGATCAACCGGAAGACGATGGATTTACGCAAGAAGCTCAACCGCCCGGAGCTTCGAAGTTGTTATCAAAAAGAGGGAGAAACGCGGGGGTGGCTGAGTCTATTACTGAGAACCTCAAACAGAGTTATCAAGTTGCTGGCCACCTCGCCAATTGTCTTGATTATAGCTCTCTATATCGCGGCAGTTTACGGCTGTCTCTACCTCCTTTTCACGACTGTCACGGCCGTCTTTCAAGACCAGTATGGTTGGAGTGTAGAGACCAGCGGTCTGGCTTACATTGGTTTGGGTCTGGGCTTCTTCCTTGGCCAGGTGGTGTTTGCTATTTTCAGCGATCGAGTTCTTATCCGGCTAAAACAGCGCAACAATAACGTCCTAGAGCCTGAGATGCGTCTTCCCTTGTGTCTGCCATTTGCGCTGTTCGTGCCCATCTCATTTTTCTGGTATGGGTGGTCCGTTCAAGCTAAAACACACTGGATCGTTCCCATCATCGGACTCTTTCCGTTTGCTTTCGGCTTAATCGGAGTCTTTGGAACACTCCAGGCATATATCATTGATTCATATCCGCGATATGCGGCATCCGGCGTTGGGGCGTTGACAGTGACTCGGTCTCTCTTCGGCGCACTGTTGCCACTAGCGGGACCACCCATGTACAAAAAGCTCGGATATGGTTGGGGGAATTCTCTTTTGGGGTTTGTAACACTGGCAATGATTCTATTGCCTATCCTCTTTAGTCGCATCGGTGCATCTCTCCGGACGAAGTTCCCAGTCGATTTAGAGTAGTATATTAGGCGGTCAAGATAGAGATTAGCAGATGAAATTTTTGATGTTCTGCCCTCTATCGCTGGGGCTAGTATAGTCAATGCATAGGAAGCATTCAAGTCTGGCTGGGTGTGGTCAATAACCCAGCAAGACTGTTCTATAGCACGCCCTCCGAGGTGAACAAATTCCCAATCATATCACTAAAGTCGATCGGCCCAGTGGCATCAATCATATATTCAACGTTCACCCCATAGTCTTGGGTGAATGTAGGATCCAGGGTAAGGCCACCGCTCATTAATGGGGTGTCGGACATTCCCTGTCCGGGTAGCATCGCGAATGATGTATTAGAGGGATCTGGAGCTTGGGTCCCGATGAATGCTGAAGGCTCCTGGGTGTTGTTTTCTTCTCTCCGAACACTTCCAAGTGGTCTCCGAGAGAGACCATCTGCTGAGTGTTCTTCAACTAAGCTATGAAAGGGCATCAATACAGTTTGTCGTTCAACCGATGCCATATTCTGGGGGCCAGGCCTGGAACTGTTCTCTGAAGTAAGACCAAATGTTTTCTCCGCCAAGGTAGCTGTGTAAGAGTCTTCTGCCTCATTAAACATCTGCACTGATGGCCGTTTTACAGCATTTGGCGGAGATGTGCTGTTCCTCCTATGTGGGAGGATAGTTGTCGTCAAAAGCTAAACATCTTGTCAGTTCAATGTGGCAAGTGAGGGTATGAGTATTGAGGCGACTATACGTACCCTGACCGCAAAGCTCGTTCTTTTTGAAAGAGAAGTATATGGTTCCAGAAGTCTCATCATGTCTCGTGCGGTGCTCAATTCTGCAAAAGCCACCACCTCAACCGACGAACCTTTCCTCGCTAGAAGGATATAAAGCATGGTCAGAGACGCGGCTAAAATGATATTGGAAATATCCCATTGTATTCCGCGAAGAAGCCCCCGACGGTGCATGTCCTGGGCCAGCCGAATGATGTTGCGACTGGCATCTACGCACGCGGAGGCATACGCTGGGAAACCATCCTCGGCTGCAATTCCATCGGTAGGCGAAGTAACCAAGTAATGCAGGAAAGGTCGATATAGGTATATTTGGGCGTGTGCATATGACATGCATAGCTCATATTTTGCCCTATAATAAGCTGCGTCAGGAAAGGTTCACTGTCAAAGCTACCCCGGATCTATCCAAAATCCGCTTACCGTTCGATGTGGGGTGCATGATTCTGCTGGCCGAGACGGTAGCCTGACGGCAGAGAAGCCAGCCAGGACCGAAGTTCACCCTCAAGCTCCCGGACAGTCTCAATACTGACTAGATGGTGCAATGGCCCCTGTCCTTGAGCTTTCTTGACACCTTTGGAGGGGTATAGGCGCTTAGTCACATGTCCAAGGATATTATGCAGCCGAAAGCATGCAACACTAGCAACTGTCGGGTTCCATCGTTCTATACGAAATGGACTTGTTGACGGGTTTTCGAGATGACGCGTACCAGGCTCATCAGTACTTGGATACTCGAGGTCAAGATCATCGCCTCCAAGGGGCATTGGTAGACCACCTGTAATGGAAACACATGCCAGGAGATGGCGTGTTGTCCAGAATACGCGCTTTTTGTCCTCACGAATGACTACACTGTCCGTATCAGTGGTCTGGTGGAGTTTCATGCGCAATGCCAGGGAGAACGTGTAAGATAAAGCGGAAAAACATGAGCTCATGCGGGCTGTATATAGTAGGAAGATATCCAAGTATAGGATGGCTTGGAGGGTGACTAGGTCGCTGCAGTCTTGCAAGTCCACCACACTGCGGCATGCTTCGAAATATTGGGTTCTACTGTGGTCAGCTCACGATATAATCAAGATTGACAAGTTTAATGCAACACACCCTTCCAAAACAAAAGCCTCCCTAGAGTCCTCGTCATTGACTTCAAAGAGACATCCCACCGCCATGAGAGAGAGCAGAAGCGGGAGGTATTTGTATTCCTCCGCAGTGTAGTCCTTGACGTCTAGTGTAAAGAGCAACGCGAAAACGGAATCAAAAGTGGGTCGATGGATAAAATTATGTAAGAAATGGGCGTCAAGGGCAAGATTAACAAGATATTGAGCTCTGTCCTGTGACGGCAATGATATCAGCTGCGGCGAGTCATTTCGCAGCGGAGAAAATAGCTTAGGTGCTGCCACGTTCCTCGCCCGGACTCGATTCTCGGCATCAGCTCCGGGCCAGTTTCCCAACTCGTCTTTCAAACGCCTGACAAAGTCCATATGTGCCGCCGAGTGCCAGAACCGAGCCTCGCCCTGGTTTCCGAGAGTTGTGGGGGCTTTCGCATTACTGTGATGTTCAATTGCGTTCGAAGACCCTGGACCGCTACTTAAACTTTCCCCATTGGATTCAGCTACGTCTGTAGGGCCGATGGGAGACAGTCTTGTCAATGCTCCTGTTGGCACAGTTTTCTGCTGACACGACTCTTCTACCGCCTTCAATCGTTTCTCGAGATGTTCAATTCGGTCCGCCTGAGCAGATCTCCTTTTCTTCCGCCGTGGTTGAGAATAGACACAGTCTTGGTCCAATCAGTATCGTCTTACAACCTTGGAGCTTCTAATAGGTACCATTGAAAGTCTGTCGACAGTGACTGCAAGGATATACCCTGTCACATTTGATTTTCATTCTTCGACACACCTCGCAGGCCCGACTGGCTCGTGCAACTGATGGCGGGACGCGCCCATCAGAGCTTGTGGGCTGTCGAGAGTCAATGGTCACATCAGCGTCAGCATCGGCGATCGGCAACCGGAATTGTTGTAACATCTGGCTGATTTAGCATTGGGTCACTTGTACGGAAAGGCGTTGTTTCACCAGCGCAGCAGACAACTTGGACGAAAGGATAAAAGACGAAGCACGTGTTTGGGTGGGTCACCGAGCACATGACATCTTACACCCTCTTTCCTATTCAGCGCATCTACTTACAAAGCTAGATTCATCGCTCAATATAGTCACATATTTGCATGGCATTCTATTCAAAGTTATAAATAGCTCAATAGATAGGTGAGCTGATTTCCCACGTGTAAAAAGACACCTTCACAGTTAAGGTTCTTATATATCCAGAATTTCATTTAGCCTGGCGTAATCACTAAAGTTGCTCCAAAAAGCCCACCAAGACCTAGTGAATGCTCTTCAGGTTCACCATCCGGTATTTACCCCCAGGAACAATCTCTGTAAGCGTTTCGAACATTCAAATTGAAGTTGCGATTAGGGTTGTGGAAACGTGAAACGCAGACTATTTACGTCAACGTCCGGTAGGTGAGTCTTTTATGGATGCACAAGTGAACAGGATGCATAGAGAAACACAAAACTATCCAGACCATATACGTACCCAACGCGAATTGTATTAATATACTAGGGTCTTGATTTTCTGGAATACATAAATACCATTGAGCATGCATGAAGAATTATTTGCCACACTTTTATATCACAAACCGATGATATCATCACCGTCAACCCAATGCAAGATATACACCAAACCCAAGTTTCCAGCGAAATCATCTATGTAAAAGACACTAGAATCCGACTTCTATCTCCCGGAAATTTATCCCACCCACGCCACAGCCCCATAATCCACTTCAACCCACAGGCGGTAGGCCTCTCTGCATTCCGCCAACTATGACATGATTTGAATATCTTCTCCTTAGTCCACTTCCACCATATCTCCTCACTCCTCTCTGCTCCTTACCCGGGAGAACTGCTCAGCACTCAATATACATCCGTCAGAGCAAAGAATACTAAAAGGATGGTATCTAGGTTGGTTGAGGAGAACCAAGCAACCCATGTAAATACGAATTATGTACTCAAGAGGGAACACGAGCCGGGCCTCCCGAGGTCCTACAAGCGTTGATGGACGGGGACGGCGTTAATCCCAACCAATATTGGTTTCACTTTCATATCAAGTTCGAAACCGGACATGAGAAATACCGGTGGTTGAATAACCGAGTTATTGTTGGACGGGCAACGAGAGCCAAGGGGGAGGTTGCGTATGATGCGTATTTCCTAGAAAATACTAGTTGATATATGCTGTGTTGGATATCTATGTCGTGGTTTATATATTATACATTTTGATTAAGTAGGGCGTGAATAGCATAAGAGATGCTCGAGACTTAAGCCATGTCATGTAATTATTTTGGCAGGGACCGACTGCGCATCAATTCGGCTAAATTGACGTACTCTCCCTTGCTCGCATCCTGTCGCGCGAGGACTTCATCCACAACATCATTAGCCCACCGATACTCGCTGTGAAACTCACACAATTCTAGTAGTCGCTGGCGGATCCATTCGCGCTGCACGGGGTCCTCTGTTTCGATCACCGCCATCAGAAGGGGCCAGTGCAGCCGACGCACAAGCCGTGGTTCGGACGCATACTGTTTATGCGCGATCTCAAGAATGTTGGTCAAGGCGTGGCGATGGACTGTCCTCGGAGGCTGGGAGGGGCAGAGTAGGCGGCGATGAAGGATGACCTGCCCGTAGAAGACGCTAACAGCCATGTTGATCGTGTTCAGGGTGCGTCGCATTGAGGCTGGTCCAGCAAACTTGGCTGTAATAAACATATCAGAGTATTTCTGCCCCAATTAGTGCTAAGATCTAAAAATTCGATGGAAGAGGACATACATCTGTGGTTGCCATGATTTCATCGAACAATGACTCCGTCTGATGGCTAGATTCGGGAACATTATCGACCAGCAACTGCCATGTCCGGAAGCGCAGCGACATGCCCACGTGCAATAGCTCCAGGGCGCGGTAATTCTCCATGTCGTCCGACACTTGTTGGTCCGGGTACTGTTTGCCCCAGAAACATCGACCCCACACACGAGCACAGCGATACAGCCGGTCCGGATGTAGGGCGGGATTGCCGGATTGAAGAACGTAGTCATACAGGGACTCAGTAAGCCCCATGGGCTGACAACTCGCATCAATGTATCTAAAGCCGGGTTAGATAGACTTGAGAGACTAACCAGAGCCATTTATACCTACAGAATCCACAGCAATAACTGTTCCGGGATAAATGACACCCGAGACTCTGACTCATCCGGGGTCTCCGCCTCCATGGACAATAGCACATTATTCACATCCTTGATCTGGAACAACTCTGGGTGGGACGCCAGTAAAGACTTCACCCCCTGTAAATGCAGCTGCAGATGTCGCACGCAGTGACCGTATTGCCATTCGTACGTAATCATCAAGAACATGGTCGCCAAGATCGTCTCCAACTCGGCAGGAGAGACTGATCGGGGCGAGACCAGAGACTGGCGGAATTCCTTCACGGCCAGCCCATAGTGATACCGACCGTGATCTTCTGCTGTAGGCCGGCCCGGCGATCGAACCATGAGGCCATTGCGATGCATGTCGCTCGCCGACAAGGCGAGAATCATCCGCATAATCACCTTATTTGTCACCGCCGGTCCTTGATATAGATAGCAGAAACTACTCCATTGCCACGATTTCATGTAATAAAACACCACCGATGATGACGGGAAATATTGAAAGTACTTCTGGTCATGATCGGAAAGTACCAGCGAGTTGGCGCACGCAAAGTCGGTTCCAGATAGCGACGAGTAAAGCGGCGGTGGCGGAGGGTAAGGGGACACGCCGGACCACCCCGGAGATGGAATCGAACCGAAGGAAAAGCCAGTGAGGTCGGGCATGGCACCTATAGGGTACCATGATGCAGCTGCGGGGGTCGCATACTGGGGGTAATCGATCTCGGTGGTCGCAGAAGTGGGAGCCGCGACAGGGATATCACGACCCGACCATCGCGGCTGAAGATGTCGCGCCGGAGTACCGGACTTGCCTCGTCGGACTGGAACTCCCCACTCGCAGCTAAGTCGCAAGTTTGAACAGCGTTTGCAAACCGGGCGCTCTTCGCCGCATTTCACTTTCCGACGGCGGCAGGTACTGCAGCCTAGATGAAGTCACGGTTAGCATGTAGACGAGAAAGCCAAGCATCCTGGAGCAAAGCCACGACAATGCATGTATGCGCAATGGGTTTGTAGGTACCATTCTTTGAGCGAGGGGCGTTCCGACCCGACATGGATTGAACAGCCCACGCTTCAAAAAAAGCAATCAACCGGGAGGCATGAGCGACAAATGCGTGCCAGATAGCGGGCAACCGGGAAAAGGTTGTATGGTTGTCGGGAAAAGAGAAACGTAGGCGATAAAATGAAAAAGAAATGCCGATAACGCTTAGTCAGCACTAGTGGCCAAGAATTATTCCATTTTATTAGAACCAAGTCAGTCCATTCATGGAAATTTAAGGATGTAAAGCCTTCATATTATGTAAATGTTGTGGTTCTGCTAGTTTTGAGCAGAGTTGTATACGAAGTACACTATGGTCAAAGCCCTAACACTGTCCCACGAGCAGCCACGTCGCATCATCACTCAACAAGTATAATGCGCAGGACAAAGCAACTTGGAAGTGACATAGAATAATAACACCATATGTACTGCAAGACCAATTGCCATTCCATTCTTAAACGTGTTTTTCCAGTTACTGTTGCTCTACCTAAACAAGAAACCCCGCAGCCACCGTCACAGAAGGTAGGCCACTTCATCTTGCCCACCTTGCCAACCTTGCCTGATTCTTTCGCACGGCCCCATTCATCGGATTCCCACCAAATTCATCTAACGGGCCCCATTGCTGTTCGTTGATCGAGGCTCCTTATCTCGCGTCAAGGGATACTGCGTGGAACTCGCGAATAACCTTCGCGCGATACTATTTCAAAGCTATCCGCGAGGAGTATTGCTTCCCTTTCTCCGGGAATATACGGACGAAGACCCTGGTGGAAATTTCGGATACATAGTACTATCATCGTCATGGTAGCAATGGAGGAGAATGGCCATTATTCCAAAGAAGCCCAATGACCTTCTAGTGCTATGACTCTCCACATAATTCTCGGGAGCGTAGATGAGGTGAACCTTGAATATGAAATATCCTACAAGCACAAGGAGCAAAGCCTGATTCAATTATTGGGAGCCCGTTGCAAGACCTCGAGGTGACTTACACAGGCAATAATAGTTTCCATCGGTTTTCATGCTTTATCGCAGGGGCAGCCATGAAATGAACAACAAACAGCACGAGATAGGAAAAGAATGCGATAATTATATTACCTTCCATCCCCCGGCGGACACCCTTTATTACAGAAATTTGCACGGGAAAACCGAGGGAAAAGAACCGGTCAAACTTGAGCAAAGATACAAGAAGCTGAAGTAAATTACAGTCAACAACGATACCACCCATGACATGCCTGGAGGATTTTATCCTACCTGAAAATGTAGGTATTTGCGCCGCATTTCTAGGACCGCTGCAACCTTGCGAAATGTATCCCATGCAAATTCGTTGTACAGCTTCCATGCGATACCCATAAGCCGGAAGGTGCATAATGCTGTGATGATTATGATAGGGAGGGCTAAGCTTTCCAGCGGACTCCAGATATTCGGATCGATGGCGCTATTGAGGATGAGCAATTCCACTGCATCCTGTAGCTGATCATTTGGAGGCCATTGTATATTGTGTATCACTTTCGAGTAGAGGAGTGAGGTTCAAAAGCTGGTGAACAATACCATACCCAAAGATTAAGCCCTAACATTACAGCGATTAAGGAGAGTTAAGGCCTATACTTCAAGTGTAATGAGCACTACCGTCTCGGCAAATATAGAAGAAAGAACAACCAGGTCCATCTAGTGTTCGGCCTGTAGAGCATTCTACGCTGCTATAATCAAAACAGCCTTGTGCTAAGTCAACGAAGTACCAAGAACAATGGATCAACTCGACAGCTTTAAAGTATGGCCGGAAATTCTTGAAGCTATCTAGTGGCTACAGTGGTATTAGCAAGCACATGAGAACATCAAACTTTGACCTGCAAATCTTGTACAGAACATAAGCTAAGAGTAACAAATGGTGTTCAGTTTGATAAACTTTGGAACTTTTGAGACACAAGGCGTGAGGAGCAAGGCTCACCTTCTCGTGTGGTTTTAACAGATTCGCCTTGCCCTGTAACAAGACTACCCATTTTAGAGATAGGAGAAGGCTAGGCTTCTGGAGAACACCGCCTACAGGTACGCAATCCGAGACAACAGTCTCATCGTTATCTGCCACCATAAAACAAGATCCATTGACTACAATGGACAAGGCCTTAGGGACAGGTTGGACCTCGGGGCCCGATAATAGAGGAACTCTCGACATTTTATGGGCATGCCTCTCGACACCCGCCCTGTGTGTGTGGACAGCCATCCACCCAAACATTCCAGTGGTGCTTAAATTCTGTCCAAACTTCCTCGAGCACTTAGGTTTGACAGGTCTAGCTATCATCTTTCCAGAGATAATCGTCACCTTGACCTGGGGACAGTGAAGACGGGCGAAGATGTTACTCCTGGATGTGAATTGGGCTTTGGGTCATATGATCAAGATATCAGCATCAAAGGTATGGTATATCGTTCCGGCCACTTTCCACCGAAAAATCGCAGAATACATTCATTTACACTGGCTGCTGTCTTATTTCCATTATTCATCAATACTGAACAATACCAGCTTCAATTTCTTGTATGACGGAAGCCACCTCGCCGCATGGAAATCGTGATTTCCAATCCTTCTGGAGCGTTGGCTGTGGAGAGGCTCGGCTCTGTTCCTCATTGCGGCTCTCATTTGAGGCATCTTGTGGATTTTATGGTGGAGAGGGTTAAGGTCCAAATCCAAGGCATTGTAATCTGATTAGATATGGTGACCTAGATATCGTTGCTGCACCGATATTCTTCACGATATTGGTGTGCTATACTTTGGCTAGATGCTACTATCTTGTTGAGGCTGTGATGAGCCTGAGGCTACTGCCACTGGCGGTATATGTGACTGTCAAGTGGACTGGCTTTCTCCCTCATGTTGCTTAAAATTATGGATATTTTCGACTAGACCTTGGATTTTGACGAAAGGCGGAATGTCTCACTGACCAAGAGGTTGGTTTTATAGTTTAGACGAGGTTTCATTACCAATATGCGCACTTATACCTTTCACTGGCGGATGCACTCCTCCCATTGCTGCTTCGCCTGCTTGAAAAAAGCGTCATTCGTAACCATCTCCCATCCAATCATGGCCAGCGACTTTCCCACTACCACTGCCTCATCATGAGCACCGTCAGTGCCAGCAGCGGCCGCAAACGACGGGTGATGAGGGAACGATCCCTCCGGTGCTGGAATGCCGAACATAGTATGAAGGGTGGGCATTACATAACTAACATTACCTATCGCAAAAGTTAGCAGTCCATAGCTAATAGCAAAAGAGGAATATTCGACCCACCAATATCGGACGATCCCGTCAAGACTTTATCATGGCTCTTTAGGACGTTTCGTCCATATGTGCCCATGTGTGCCTGATACCGCTCACATAACGTGTCATTTAATTTAATGTCCTTGTAGAGCTCGTTTCTGACTTGTTAGCCTTGTAAACAAACCAAGGAAAATCCGATAGGAGACTCACTCTACGATTTTAACTTCGCACCCAGTCGCCAACGCACCGGCCTCAAGACAGTTGCGCACCTTGCCCATCAGCCGATTTAACCCCTTCAACGTCGGGCTGCGAACCTGCCAATAAGCCTTGGTATATGAAGGGATGACGTTGGCCACTTTCGGCGTATCCAGAAATGCACAGTGCACACGTTCATCCGGTTGAAGCTGTTGGCGGAGGACCGCAACATTATTATAAGATGTCACCAGAGCATCAAGAGCATTAATTCCTTCCCAAGGATTTCCTCCAGCGTGGGCACTCTTCCCTGTAAACTCACAGTGGATCTCTTTACGAGCATTCATCAAGACCCCACCAACCCCGGTGGCTTCAACGCCGGGGAAGAGCTTCTTAGGGCCGGCATGACTGCTCTTGAATTAGCACCATATAAACAGAATGGGGGACAGCACATACGCCATCAAAGATATCTCGACTCCCTTATAAGCCCCAGCATCTATCAACTTGGCTTTCCCTCCACCGTTTTCTTCGGCCGGGGTGCCCAAGAGTTGGGTACGGCCAGAGATGCCATACTGCTTTAGAATGGTAGAAAGAGCTAGGAAGGCAGCAACACTACTCGTGGTAATCAGATTGTGGCCACATGCATGGCCGATGTCGGGCAAGGCATCGTATTCCGCGTTGAAATTAATCAAGCGTCCGCCAGAGCCGCTGATAGCTTCGAAAGACGTGTCAAGGCCATATGCATGGCGAGTCACAGAAAAGCCTTGTGTCTCCAGGAAGTTGCAGATAGCGTCATGAGCTTTATGCTCTTCGTAGGCTGTTTCTGGATTGGACCAGATCTACGCAGTGAGCAAGCGCTGGGTGACGTCAGGGGCAAAGATTTGTATACCTCTCGATTGAGCTCTCGTAGAGTTGTCCGTAGAGATTCTAACGCCGCATCCACGGATGCCTTCACTTCTTCAATACTGGGTTGGCTCTGTAAGATTACCATGATGATTTGTGACGTTAGTATCTGTGCATGGGAGTAATCATAAGTCGTGCATCGAAAGCGAAACCCAACCTAAATACGTTTGTCCCCTGAGCCCTCACACAAGGTTGCTATATCTCGGTAGACTAACTCACCGATGAATAAACAGCTCGCTTGAGAGGCCCTTTTGATAGGATGGATCGCCGACGCCATCTTCTATCATCTGCGCGTCGGCTCCATCGCCTGCACCCCGCATGTTGGGGGAGTTATTATTATCCTTATCAGGTAAAGTAAGCATGGTAACAGAGAGGGGAACAGCTGATGACCAAGCGTATCTCCACTGATAATGATCAAATCAAACCCTATCATAATTCTAGTTACCACTGGTCCCTCGGCAAATAACAGTCGAGACCCTCGTCCAACCTGCCGAAGCCATGAGTGGAGATGTGGGTATTAAACGTCCCAGTTCTCGTGTAGACCAACGCAGGTCTCCAGATGCATCATCTCCGCACGATCGAGTTTGCGGGGAAACTACAAAAGTGCTCTATTAGTTGCCAATTCCAGTATGTTGGGTCCACTCGATAAGGAACTCTGCTGATAACCTTCGCAATTTGAATTTGGACATTTGCCGAGCTATGGATAGGCATTGGCGGATTTGCCGACGAAGCCCTAGTTGGCACCACTCCAGTGGCACTGTCAGGAGAATGGGGCAAATCGTTGGATATTACCCGACGTCAAATTGGCTGCAATTGGTTCGAGGCTGGACGGAACATTGACCCACGGTATTGGGAATTACACCAACTACGTCGTTAATTCCGCAGTCTATCGCATATCCTATCCATTCTCTCTATGGAGAACGACAAGACCTGACTCAGCGATTACATGCTCAGCTCGTCGAAGGGTGTAGTTCTGGGACATTTACAATCAGATTAACGGGCGGAAATAATGCTTGGTGTTCCGCAGCAAGCATATCGTTCAACTCCCGACAACTACTCCCGATGGTGCCCTAAATATCAGTCTTATAAGGACTCGTGGACCGAGATGAAATGTTTTCAGGTCTCCATCAATTGACATCCCAGAATGTTGAATACCGTGGGAAAGCAGCACGGCAACCCCACCGGGGTGACGCCCGAAAGAGACGATATAAAACTTGAACGTGAGACCTCGATCGCCAAAGATGTCGACCTGGGACTGGTTCTGGGGGTGAATGCCACACCAAAGCAAGAGAGAAAGGTGTTGTTGAAATTGGACTTGATGTAAGTGAACTGCTACGCGCATCATCACGGTCGAAGACTTATAATATCAGATTGATTCCTTTAATGGGAATCTGCTATATGATGCAGTATATGGACAAACTGGCTTTAAGCCAGGCAACGCTATTCAATCTACGAGAGGACTTGGTATGTTTTTATGTCTTCATATTACTTTCACAAGGTATTAATAATATCGACAGAACCTCAAAGGCCCAGAATACGCCTGGACCTCAGCAATTTTCTATTTCGGATATTTTACTTGGAGCTGGTAGGTCACCGAGCGATCTAAAATGGTATCAGACTCACTAATAATAACCAGGCCGAGCTCTTACCTTATTGTCCGACTACCTATCGGCAAATACTTAAGTGCCTCAGTGTTGGTCCTTCTGTCCTCGTTCGAGATATGTTGCTAATATTTGTAGATTCGTCTGGGGAGGAGTTTTACTATGCCATGCAGCTGCGAAGAATTTCGGTGGCTTAATGGCCGCTCGTTTCTTTCTAGGTGTAGGTGAAGCCGCTATAGCCCCTGGCTTTGCCCTAATCACCGGCATGTTCTATAAACGAGAGGAACAGCCAGCACGGTGAGCAATCAACCCTGGTATCTAGCATAACCAACCTGACGGTGTTTCAGACAAGCTGCATGGTTCCTTGGCAATTGTATCTCCACCATCATCGGCGGTGTCGTCGCTTACGGTATTGGTACCATCACGGTCCATGCCATCACGAGTTGGCAGCTTCTGTTCCTGTTCCTAGGTGCCATCACAGCCGGCATATCCTTCTTCCTTATCGTCCTCCTACCCGACTCCCCGCAGAAAGCCATCTTCCTGACCGAGGCCGAACGTCCGATCGCCGTGCAACGAACCCTCAGTAACAAAACAGGTATGATGGACTGCGGAGAGTTCAAATGGAACCAAGCGTGGCTCGCTCTCCGTGATCCCCAAACATGGTTCCTCGTTTTGTACACATTCTCCGTCAATCTGTGCAATGGAGGCATTACAAGTGTATGTCACTGCTCCACTTGATCATTGATATAAGACTAACTGATAGTATAGTTCTCCTCAATTATTATCAAAGGCTTCGGCTTCTCCCAACTCAAGTCTTTAATCATGCAAATGCCCCTCGGCGCTGCACAGGTTGTGTTCCTGGTTCTTACCGCCGGCGTCGCCACATTCATTCCTAACACCCGAATCCTTGGGATGATCTTCAACACTACTGTCTCAATGGCCGGCATGGTTCTCGTCTGGAAACTAGATGAAGATAACCAGAAGGGTCGATTGACTGGATTGGCGCTGGGCGCCGTCTTCGCAGTTAACATCCCACTATCGCTGAGTATCATCAGCTCCAATGTCGCCGGTTTTACTAAGCGAAGCACGACGAGTGCATTGTTATTTGTCGCCTACTGCGTAGGAAATATTGTTGGGCCTCAATTCTTCGTTGACTCGGAGGAACCTCATTATCCTGTGAGTTTATACTGCATCACTCCTTATCAATGGTTGCTAACCAGATACTAGACCGGTATGAAGGCAGCTATTTCTGGCCTGGCGCTGGGCGCTTTTTTCCTGATCTGCCTGCTTGCCTATTATATAATAGAGAATAAACGCCGTGACGCCGTGTATGGTCTCCCTTCTGACTTGACGGAGACCGAGGAACGAATGCAAGGGCTATCGAACAAGACGGATCTTGAGATTGAGAGTTTCCGCTATGTTATGTAACGACTATCTATTTTGCTGGACACATTTTATTTTCTAGCAGCGCTAAAGGAATTCCCCCAGCTCAGGGAGCACTCAGTATATTAACCCTTAGAGCGGAGGTACTCGGAGATACCCCATAGTGTTACCCGATGCAAGAGTGCGGCTGAAGACTACCAAAGGGGTCCATCGAAGACGGCATATTTCTTGCAGGGCCCTTATGCATTATCCCTTCTATCCTAGTTAGTAAATATTCCGCCTAGTCCCCCATGCCAGCACAACCCTCTAACAATACTTACCTCGGTTATGCAACATAGCTGCACTGATAAGGCTTCAGGTCTTGTCGCAACAGGATTGGTCAACATGCAACCTGATATCACACTCGGCGACCCCTTCAATCCGATACCAGAATCCAATCAAATGTGTCATCCTTAATGGAGTCTTATCAGCTCTTTATCACCTTGGATTATATGAACTTTCCCTCATGCCTGCCCCTTTAGCTATCCCGCCCCTGTCGCGTCCCAGTAGCTTCCCTTGTCTGCGACAAAATGTCCGTCCAAGCTGCCTGGGACAACTGCTCAAAGACAGACACCCTCTTTATCCTGGTGTGCAGCGTGTTCTGCTGGCTAATCATCCCAGCCGTCGGCCTCGCGTATTCAGGCTATTCGACGCGATTCAATAGCTTAGCCTCGTTCTACCCCGGTCTCCTAGCAGTATCCGTCTGCTCCATCCAATGGTGGATCCTCGGATACTCACTCGCATACGGCAAAGGCAACAGGGTATTCGGCGGCTTCGGTAAAATCTTCCACAGAGGCGTCCTCGCCGAACCAGTCGGGTCAATCCCAGAGATCCTATTCTCTGAATTCCAGCTCATCTTCTGCGCAACAGTCTGCGCCATCGCGATCGGCGGCGCCTGTGAGCGCGGAAGACTCCTCCCCCTGATCCCCTTCATCATCGTACGTACTCTGCCTCTCCCCCAGTGCCTCCACATTTTCAAAAAATAAGCTAATACCCCCGCAGCTCTGGTGCTCATTCGTCTACGCCCCGCTAGCACACATGGTCTGGTCTGAAAATGGCTACCTCGCCAACCTCGGCGCCCTCGACTTCGCCGGCGGTACCCCGGTCCACATCTGCAGCGGCGCAACAGCAACAGCAATGAGCATCTACCTCTCCTACCCGCTTTTCCGCTCGAAACGGTCCCCCGTCCGCACACCCCAACACCTCGTCCTCCACAAACCGCACAACTCTCTCTGCCAATTACTCGCCCTGATCATCATCTGGAACGCCTGGCTCGCCTTCGACGCAGGCACAACGCTCGCGTTCAACTTCAAGAGCGTAATGGCCGCCTGCGTGACGAACCTCTGCGCCGCATCAGGCGCCCTAACCTGGGCCGGACTGACATACTACGAAACCGGGAAATGGAGTCTAGATAGTACCTTCCTTGGTGCTATCGCGGGCCTAGTACTCATCACGCCGAGCGCGGGGTTCATCGACATGAGCACGGCGGTCGGCTTCGGCATCCTCGGTGCTTCTCTGGGACGGCAGGCGTTGCGGATTAAGTTCATGAAGCGAGCGGCCGTCTTGAGGTGGGTGGATAATGGGGATACGTTTGCTACGCATTGTCTGGGTGGGTTTTTGGGGACGATTGTTACGGGGTTGTTTGCACGAAGGGAGGTCGCGGCGTATGATGGGGTGACGGTTATTGCGGGGGGGTGTGTGTTTGACGGGAATTGGAGACAGCTTTGGGTTCAGGTTGTGGAGGCGTTGATTGGGTTTGTGTGGAGTTTTGGGGGCAGTTATGTGTTGTATGCACTTGTGGATTGTATTCCTGGGTTTGAGGTGTTGGCTACAGATGAGTATGTTGATTTTCCTTCCCCCTTGTTTTGGGACATGAGAGAGGTACTGACGAGAACAGGGATATCATTGCCGGGATGGATGCATCGCAGATGGGCGAGTCTTTACATGCTGCGCAGTGGGAGGGAGAAGAGGATTATCATCCGTTTAAGGGGATTCGGCTGTAAGACGACTCTATTGTGCGAGTCTGATTCATCCTATCTATCCGTATATATATGACCAACTTTTATATAAACAAATACATGCCAAACCTTTAATTGAACACAACAGTCTTGTGTCCGTTGAGCAACACTCTCCGCTCGGAGAAGTACTTGACAGCGGCAGCAAGCACGTTGCTCTCAACGTTACTTCCAGCGTGAGTCAGCTCCTTAGGGCTCATACCATGGTTCACACGGACAACATTCTGCTCGATAATCGGGCCCTCGTCGAGGTCACTGGTGACGAAGTGGGCGGTGGCACCGATGATCTTCACGCCGCGATCATACGCCTGGTGGTAGGGCCTGGCACCCTTGAAGGAGGGCAAGAAGCTATGGTGGATGTTGATGATCTTGCCAGACATAGCAGAGCACAGAGTCGGCGACAGAACCTGCATGTAGCGCGCCAACACAACGAGGTCAATCTTATGTTCAGCGATGAGCTCCAGGATGCGGCCCTCCTGCTGCTGCTTGGTATCCGGGGTAACGGGCAGGTGGATGAAGGGGATGTTGTAGGAGGCGGCGAGGTTCGCGAACTCCGGGTGGTTGGAGACGATCAGGGGGATATCGATGGCGAGCTGGCCGGTAGAGTTCCGGAACAGGAGGTCATTGAGGCAGTGGCCGATCTTGGAGACCATGATCAGGACGCGGGGCTTCTGGGTGGCGGGGACGAGCTGGAAGTCCATGGAGAGGGGTTTAGCGGTGGACTCGAAGGCCTCGCGGAGCTCCTCGACGGTTTTCTTGGAGGCATTTTCAGAGGCGTCGGCGGAGAAGTGGGTGCGCATGAAGAAGCGGTGGGATGTCGGGTCACCGAATTGCGATGAGTCAATGATGTTGAGGTTGTGCTGGACCAAGAAGGCGGTCACAGCGTTCACGATGCCGGGGCGATCGGGACAGGAGAGGGTGAGGATGAAGCTGTCCATTCTGATGTTGAATCGAGGATTCGATGTTGAATTGGGGGAGTCAATGACAATTCTCTCGAGTACTAGGGGGAGGGGTTACCTTCTATCGGCGGTGCAGATCGCGAGAATTTGTGACGATTTCGGGCGCTGACTAAGGCGGGGCTGATTGATTAGATTAGGGCTATCGCTCGGCGTGCAACCGTTTGGCTGTCTAGACGCATAAGGTTACATTACTTCGATCACGAGGACTCATGGCATCATAGTAGTCATTGTAAGCTGTAGAAGGCTTACTACGTGCATAAATAGCCCCTCTAGATTCACCTTTGCCGACGACACATTGTCTCGGCTTGTTTGTTCTGTCATTTCCAGAACAAAGAGCAAGAGCAACTTTTGATCTCCTCCACCACTTTAAATTACAGTATATTGAAATAAAAGCTTAGTGATGATTAATATATGGTCTACTGCCGATCGATCACTTATACGGAAACAAAGGCAAAGAACAAAATAATTACATGGAATGAATGCTTAAGCCAGTAACTACAGTACACTCAGTGCTTACTAAATTACCTTCATACAGGAGTTTTTCATGTAAAGGTTAATGATATGCAACTAGGTTGAGTCCGGTAAATAAGAGACCAAAAATGAATGGCATGCTCTACAATCAAGGAGGATTTTTGGGATCGTCCAACAATGGTGCACGAGGCCATGATGGCAGTCACGTGCATATCATAATAGCGGGTAAACTCCAGTCCGCCCCGGCAATAATCATATCCGTCGGCAGATGGCCCTTTCACAGTGACCAGAGGGTCATTCAACATGGATAATTGTTTTGGTAAACACCTGCCTAGTACATGTCAAATAGTAGCACTTTGACTTGTTCATGAAGATCTAGAAAAGCCAATTTAGATCTCCGTCTACTGGAATGTCTTGCAGTGTCATTATATATCTTCACCTCACGGAGTATAAGCAACGCTGCGCTGAGTCGACTGTGGATAATGTAGAAGACGTAACTAAATATTGGCCTTTTGGAGAGAAAATTAAAGAACATTTGGCATGCAAGGAGGAGAGAAAAAAAAAAAAATAAATCCTTGGAGTTGAACAATATTCCTTATGCCCCAAGTTGGCCAATGGCTATACTATGAGAAGAATCCATGCAGGTACGTTGTCATGTCTACTAATCATCTTGGAGTGGGCCAAAGGTATGATGGCCAGACAACGTCTGATCAGACACTTTTAGAATACAGGAGGACAGGGGAAGAAGACGCTATTAATGATCAAATGTTTGAGATGAAAATGAGTAGTGAAACCATATCAATTGGCTACATCTTCTCTATGGACAATGCAGAGAAAAGAAAACAAACACATGGTCATATGCAGATCATTGTTAATCAGCTCATCACCAATCACATGCAATACAAAGCACGCACTAGATATCGAGCATTTTTAAGGCTGGGAAGTTGGAGGAGGTATGTAGTGCTACAGACTTCGGATAATGTGCACAGGCCAATTAAATGTCGCCAGCCGGCTACCGCCTGAGGCAGCAATCTACTGCCGCCCGTGACTGCCGTTCCCCGCGTTCTCTCCGGAACACTCACCCGGCTGCACTCTACCCCATACTATCTAAATTAAGAGAGACTCCAACAACGATGCTCGATCTTCTTCTCTCCCCTCGATGTTCTTGTCGACCTCTCGATTCACCCCTGTGTCTCGCACTTTTTCTCGTGGCTTCTCCCAGTCAATCTCTGCCAACATGAAGCACCATCTCATGGTTGGTACATGGACTCCTCCAGGTCGCATCTATACCCTCGCGTTCGACGATGAGGCCCTCACCCTGGACTTGGTCAAGAAAACCGACATTCCGGAGGCTGAACCTATCTCGTGGATGACATTCTCAGTAAGTCTTCTCTGCGAAACAGGTCTCAATTGACCCAATCTCATGCAATGGGTTTAGCACGATAAAAAAACCATCTACGGTGCGGCTATGAAAAAGTGGAATAGCTTTGCCGTCAACAGTCCTACCGATATTGTTCATCAAGTCTCCCACCCGGTTGCTGGTCATCGTACGTTTCAATACCCTCTATTTAAGCGTCCCAAACGATTCGAAGCGGTGTTCTAACTTCTTTCAATAGCCCAGGCCGCCAGCGACGACACCAACACCCGCGCCATCTTCGTCCTCGCCGCTCATCAACCCCCGTATGCGGTCTATGGAAACCCCTTCTATAAGTACGCGGGATATGGCAATGTCTTCTCCGTTGAGTCTGATGGCCGTCTCGCAAAGAATATTCAAAACTACGAATACGAACCCAACACCGGTATTCACGGCATGGTATTCGACCCGACCGAGACCTACCTCTATTCGGCCGATTTACAGGCGAACAAGATCTGGACTCACAGCAAGGATGCTACAACAGGCGAATTGACCCTGGTAGACTGCCTTGAGGCTCCTTCGCCCGGTGATCACCCTCGTTGGGTTGAGATGCACTCCAGCGGAAAATACCTATATGCACTGATGGAGGCGGGTAATAGATTGGCGGTATATGTCATCGATGAAAGAACCCACAAGCCTGTGTTCACGCATATCACTTATCCATTGCTTCCTCCTGGTATGTTTACGCAATTCTACCCATCACCGTGTTTTCAGCATGTTAACCCGACCATTCAGGCCTTCCTACTCGCAACAAATATCGCGGTGACGTGACTTTCACCACCCGTAGTGGCGACTATCTCTTTGCAACCACGCGTAGCAACCACTTCGATGTCACCGGCTACATCACTGCCTTCAAGCTGGGTCCGAATGGCAACATTGAACGACAGCTTTTTATCCACCCTACCTCAACCAGTGGGGGACACTCCAACGCAGTTAGCCCCTGTGATTTCAGCGATGAGTGGCTGGCTCTGTGTGATGATCAGTTGGGCTTCGTCGAGATTTACCGATTCCAGAACGAGAATCTCGCTCGCGTCGCCCGAGTGGATATTCCTGAGAAGGGATTCGGCATGAATGCAATTTGGTATGATTAACGATTAGATGCAACGTAAAAATAAGATAATACACCGATAGAATAGAATATTCAAGAGAACCGTTCTTACTTCGCAATTGAGATTGATGTTCAAAAACTATGGCTTTGGTCATCTGACGCATCCCAATCTGGAAGGAGGAGGATCACTGACTGCAGCAAACCCTCAGTGATCGGATCATTTTCAGGCAAATCTCCTTGGGCAAATCAACCGGCCGTTGTTGCTGAGGTCTCGGTGAGTGCGATACAGTATTCCTCGTTCAGGAAATACCACGAAGCGTACTGGTTTCCGTAAACAAACCAAGACAGGTTGAGACACAAGTACCCAACGGGACAGCTGGAGGACCATGGTTCCATATGCTAAATGGCCCGGTACCATCATTAACTTGGCTTTTGCTGGCCTGTTGCATTTTCCAGCATGTCCTGCAATATGCCTACACGTCACATTCGTCATTTGTGGTCACTTCGTGTCACAAACGTGCGGGGCGATATGAATTTGTGGCTTCAATTTCTATGAATTGAGTCTAGGCTTGGATCTCTGTATTTGCTCATGCACCAACTCAAACTTAGCTCGGAAAACAGACACGGCAACCTCATTGGAGCGTCTATAGCTTCAACCACACGGTATGTGGCTTGTAAAATTCAACCGGTATCCAGGGCATTCTTCTGCACACCAACTCAATACCGAACCCTAACGAGAGATCGAGGTAACTCATTGATGTATGTGAGTGTCAAAGTGGCTGCATGATAGCCATGGCCTGCGTGGCAAAATGGGGCTGCTATCTATCATATAAACAAATATGGATCCAGACTGCGCTTACTGTTCGCAAAGAAATAAGACAAACGCAATGCGGCACTTCGCTAGTCCCTAGTCGAAGAAAGTTATGATGGCGACGATGCATACAGCCGACCTCCCCTTCGATCGAGGCCCTCGTCAGAATATCAGACCCGTTCACTACTCATATGATCCGGTCCATACCGCCTCAGGTCCTCTAAAGCACGACCTGTTCGACTTCCTCACTACCGCTGCTCAAGATGACCCAGCCCTCCACAAATCTTCCTTCTGTCTAATCCCGGAGGAGTTGAGCGTATCCTGGCAGACGTTGTTCCCAGCCTGTCGGCAAAGTCGGCAGTGGCGAGAAGCAGAGGACGCCGCACAAGAACTAGTCGATAAACTCTTCCGAGCAGGGGACTCGTTTGTGGGTACACTGTGCAAGAAATGGAGAGGTCTAGCAGAGATACTACAAGTGGTGGAAACGGCAGTCGCATGTGTGGTGTACATGTATCCGAGAGCTGATGTAGCCCGGATCCGACTACTGGCCCAGCTACATGTTGTGATGTGGATTCATGATGGTACATACAGCAGGGATTCTGATCTGAGACCGAAGTCTTATGGATAACATACTAACCAGCGCAATAGACGTTCTAGGCGTCGTCAAGTGCAATACAGTAAGGCTAAGCGACCTGTTTACTCTCAACATAAATAACAACGTCTCAGGAAGAAAATGCCCGAGATCCACATTGTCCACAGACCCCTACTCGAACCAGTTCGTCTAAGAAGTCCAACCCCGTCTGTCGGCTCATGACGACCGTCCTACAAGAAATAGTACAACTGGACGCTACACTAGGTTTTGAAGTCGCAGCAGGTGCATTGAAATGGCACCGGATGTCCCGAGCCCATTCTACCGCAAACCTAGACAAAAGCCACCTCACAACTCTATCAGATTACTTCCAAACCAGCATCGGGGATGTTTCGACAGAGTACACTCCTCCCTAATATCCTAATATCCTAACTTCTAGGAACTAACACCGATAAACCCAGTGTGAACCTCTCCATGATCCGCTTTGCAGGATCCATCCACCTCTCACCCGAGCAAGAGCGAAACCCGACCCTAAACGAGATCGCGAATCTTTGGACCAAGCACCGAATTATCGTCAAAGACCTTTTCTCGTACGAAAAAGAATGTCTCGAACACGAAGTGCACGACTCAGCTCTTATCAACGCAATCCAGGTTCTACAAGTCGAGCTTAGCGTATCCCTTGATGCGGCAAAGGAAGTTGCGCGGAATATACAATTGGATATTGAGCGGGAGATTCACATTCTTTACCAAGAAATTTTGGAAAAGACAGGCGCCGATAGTATTGAGGTCCGCTACGTCCGTACGCTTGTTGAGAGTCTGGCGGGGAACGTGTTTTATTCGTCTACTGCTGGGAGGAATGTCATGCCGCTGATGGGCAAGTGTGCTGATGATTAGTGAGTTTCTGGAAAATGGAAAATATGTTTAAGTATTTTCGAAAGTTACTTTGATTGCATATTTTATGTACCTGATAGATGTGATATCCATTGTTTCGCGAGGATATCGACTTATCGTTTACGTCAAAAAGTTGTTTGATGTCTGTGTTCATATCGAGATTTAGTATTGGGCTTCCGCTGCCGTACTCAATCTAATATATGCTGGAATACTAGAACGAGACCTAGACTGTCACTGGACAAAGCTGTTAGACTATTAAGTGTATACAAATCCTCATATATCATTATAAAGTATGGTTGACAGGAATTTCTGGATGATAAAAGTACACCAAGGACCCATAAAAGCTTGGATAGAAACAAATCATGTAATCTAGTTTCACGGAAATATAATCTTTGAGCTACCTCCCACAAACCATTGGAAAGCAAAATAATAGTCGATTTGAAAAAGCACGACTGGTTTCTGTAAATGATGATTGACACCAAAGTGCCTCACAAATCGATAGTAACAGGATTCGTCCCCGAATCTTCTGATATGATATCATAAAATCTTAGACGGGTTATTTCCTTGAATGCCCGATCATTGATATTGGACAGGGAGGTGTCAAACCTGACTGCAAAGGTCGAATCCTGATTTTAACTTTAAATAGGCTGAGAAACTAGGAATCGCCTTAGTTAAATCAACACAACCGAGGATTTGACCTAGTTAGGTGTCCTATAAGATAGCTCTAGTGGATAGAAAGATTCACATTGTTAACCATTCCCACAATTCCATAATCATACAATCAAGCATCAAATATCCATCAGCATATTCACAGATGTCTTCTCCAATGGAGCAGACAAACGATACCCAACCCTCCGAGGCCCATCTCCCACCTCCCAATGGAGCTCATAAAATAGCACCAAACTCCATTGCAATAGTCGGGATGGGTATGAGGCTACCAGGAGGACTCAAAACAGAAGCGCAATTCTGGGACCTTCTCATGCGCGGACGAGACAGCCACGGCCCTCTCCCGCCTAACCGCTACAACGCAGAAAGCTTTTACTGCCCATCAGGTCGTCCGGGCACGGTGCCCACGAAGAGCGGATACTTCCTCCAAGACGATATCTCCCGATTTGATGCCCCATTCTTCTCAATCAACAGCAACGAGGCTTCCCACATGGATCCGCAGCAGAGACTTTTATTAGAGGTTGTGTGGGAGTGCCTGGAAAATGGGGGTCAAGTCGGCTATAGAGGGAAAGATATTGGGTGTTTTGTTGGCGTATTCGGGCAGGATTGGTTCGAGATATCTGCGAAGGATACACAAAGGGTTGGGCCGTATGAGTTTCTCGGTTGTCATAACTTTGTTCTGTCGAATCGGATTTCATATGAATATGATTTTCATGGGCCGAGGTGAGATTGTCAGGATGAAGTAGAAATACGATAAGGCTAGCTAATTAATGTAGCGTGACTGTTGAAACGGGTTGCTCTTCGACGCTCGTTGCCTTGCAACAAGCGTGCCAGGCTCTACAGAGCGGGGAATGCAGTGGTGCAGTTGTTGCAGGGTGTAACTTGATCCTGACGCCGACTAGTACAATTTCCATGGGTGCTGCTGGCGCTATCTCAAGCGACGGAAGGTGTAAAACCTTTGATGCTTCTGCGGACGGATATGGTCGGGGTGAGGCGATAAATGCAGTTTTTCTGAAGAGATCAGACGATGCTCAGCGTGATGGGGATTTGATTCGAGGGATCATTCGCTCGACAACTACTAATAGCGATGGTAGAATGTCGGGATTTTCGATACCCAACCCCCAGGCCCAGGCTGCCATGATCAAGAAAGCATACGACGCAGCTGGTCTTGATATCAGCCACACAGGCTTTTTTGAGTGTCACGGTACAGGCACACAAGTAGGCGACAAAAGTCGGCAGTGCCTTTCCCTATACATCGGTACTTCAATTCAGCTAACCCCCGCTCACAGGTGAGGCTTCTGCGGTTGCAAGTGTATTCAAAACACAAGGAATATATATTGGCTCGGTAGGTACGCCGAAAGTATCGGACTGAAATAGAATAAACGCCAATTGCCAGTTAGGTAAAACCAAACGTTGGCCATTCTGAGGGCGCGTCGGGTTTGACAAGCCTTATAAAGGTCGTCTTAGCCATGGAGCATGGCATGATTCCCCCAAGTTCGAATTTCCTGCAACAAAATCTAGACAGTAAGGACTTTCCAGTCTCCTCGCTTATTAGACGAGCACTGATATCACAAGTCCCGTTCGACTCGGCGAAGCTTTGGGTACCAATTGAACCCACCCCATGGCCAAAAGACCGACTGAGAAGAACAAGTATAAATTCGTTTGGGATCGGTGGAACAAACGCACATGTAACAAGATACGGCATGGGTGATGCATGCGAACCGGACACTGACAAGATGTAGGCTATTGTTGAATTACCAGAGCGATGCGATTGCTCGTCTGGAGAACCGTCCACTTCCCCAAAGCTTATGGTATATTCTGCCAAGAGCAAGAAGTCATTGGACGACACCATAGAACATACACAGCGTTATATTCAAGACAACCCACAGCGCATAAGCGATATAGCCTATACCCTCGGGTCGCGTCGGGAGCACCTACCACATAGAGCATATAGTATCAACGGCGCAAATGTCAGCACTGCTCCAAAGTCTGGCAGAGCAGCAGACAAGATGCCACTACTCAACTTTGTATTCACCGGTCAAGGTTCTCAATGGAGAGGAATGGGCCGTGATCTAATGGTGTTTGAGGAGTTTAGAAGTGAGATACATGCCATGAGCCTGGCACTGCAAGAGTTGGAGGACTCGCCCCCATGGAGACTTGAAGGTATGTGCAAGCCTGCTTTATGAACAGAGACATCAGAATGACACACTGCATACTAGAGTCAATCAAGTGTGAAGATCCTACCTTTCCGATTGACGATCCCGAATATGCACAGCCACTTTGTACAGCAGTCCAGGTTGGTGTAGTAAGTATCCTGGCTTCATGGAATATAAAGCCCGATGCAGTTATAGGGCATTCGAGCGGCGAGATCACGGCAGCATATGCGGCGGGCGGAATCTTGTCCTCCGATGCAATTAAGATCGCCTTTTACAGAGGGAGAGTAGCAAAAAAGCACGGTGCCTCTGGTTCCATGGAAGCAATAAGCACCAGTAAAGAGGCTGCTTCTCAGTACCTTCATTCATCCGTCATTGTTGCTTGCGATAATAGTCCTGCAAGCGTGACCCTTAGCGGTGATGCCGAAAAAGTTGCTATGGTTTCAGAGCGCATCAAGGCTGATTCAGCGGACGTCAGGTCAAAGCCTCTAAATATCCCGGTAGCATATCACTCGCGTAGGTCACAACTCGGGTATCTGATAGATTGCGACACTAATATATGTTTTCATAGACCATATGTCATCCGCTGGAGATGTGTATGAGCGACTACTATCGAGGTGTCTCTCCAGGGCCAAAGAGCCCAGCTGTGCTTTCTATTCTACCGTTTCCTGCGAAGTTATATCCGAATCAGATATTTTTGACGCATCGTACTGGCGGAGAAACTTAGTATCTCCGGTACAATTCAACGGCGCCGTTTCAAAGCTGATGAAAGATCAAGAGCAGGAAGAGAAGAGCATCTTCTTAGAGATTGGGCCGCATCCCAGCCTTTCTGTGCCGCTGGAGACGATTTTCCGAGCGCATGATTCTGGAACGGAAGCCTCGTACATTCCCACGTTAACTAAAAATAGCTCTCCTGTGGTCTCTCTATATAAGTCTGCAGGCGAACTGTTCCTGCACTCAGTAGTGCTCGACTTTACTAGAGTTAATGGGGCAGGTAATCTGCTCACAAATATGCCTCAATACCCGTGGGACCACGAGCAAAGATACTGGAATGAGAGCCGAGTGTCGAGAAATTGGAGAGAGCCAGAATTTTCCTACCATGAGATCTTAGGTTCGCGAGTGGTGGAATCTAGCGACTCCAACCCCGTTTGGCGAAATGTTTTGTCGATGAAAAGCACAGACTGGATCCAAGATCACCGAATTCAAGGAAGGGTTATTTTTCCAGCTGCGGCCTATATTGCGGTCGTAGGTGAGGCCATAAAACAGATATCTGGCGTTAGTGATTACACAGCCCGAAGATTGCGAATCCCTAATCCACATATTTTACTGGATAGCTCGGATGTGGAGATGGTTACAACGCTCAATGCCGTCTCCCCCACGGATGCTGGGAATTCAAAGTGGTATAGATTCAATATATCGTCAACCACACAAGGATCTTGGACGAATCATTGCTTCGGTGAAGCTCGAGCAGGCGTTGAAACACTGTTTTCATCCAAGGCTATGCAGTCGCCTGGTGAGCAGGAGCGCGATTCGTGGAACCGAAAGGTTGAGCCAAAGAGCTGGTATGCGTCTCTGCGAAACATAGGCTACGGCTATGGGCCACATCTGCAGAAATTATCAGCTATCGAAGCAGCTTCGGGGTCTAACGCGGCGAAAGCCACTGTTACTGTGCATGAAACATCTTACGGCTCCAGTTCCTATGCGGCTCACCCGGTAGTGATTGACAATTTTTTGCAGTTGGCCACGATTGCAGCGTCAAGAGGATTGGCCCATCGATTGAAGTTAATGGTCCCTGTTGCAATAGAGCATCTTTCTGTGACAGCCAGCAGCCAAGGGGAAGGCTCCTCGTTTACTTTGAGTGCACATGTCGACAGAACAAAGAATGGATATGAGGGTGAAATTACCGGGATAAATACCGCAGGGGCGCGTGTCCAGTTGATCGGATGTTCCCTGGTGCCTATGGCATTTGGCCAGAACCAGAGTCCTTTGGAACTTGAACAACTACGCTGGCATCCTCTTCTACCGTCTGGAAGCGTCGCAGAGCTGATCTCAATATCAAAGAAGCAAAAGGACCAGACAATACTAATGGAAGAGCTAGCATTACTTTGTATTCTTGAATCCGCTCGTGTGGCTAAATCACAACGGGTTAGAACTTACCATATGAAGAAGTATTCCAACTGGCTACAGACTCAGGCTTTATGTCTGCGGGACCATGGATCGATCCTTGTCCCCGAAGCCCAGGACTGGGCTAGTAAGAGTCTGCCAGCCTTAAGAGCAATAAAAGCTAAACGAGCAGCCAGAGCGAAGGAAAAACTCGAGCCCTGGCAGCACGACCTGATCCTCCGCGTCTCTGAGAACACAGTCCCACTGTTGTCTGGGAATAAGGGCGCAATTCAACTGCTTTACGATGACGATGGATTAAAGCAGTTTTATCGCGGTACCCATAGTCTATTCGACTGCACACAATTCTTGTCGCAATTTGGGCACGCGACTCCAGGTTTGAAAGTCCTAGAGATCGGCAGTGGAACTGGCGGATTCACGAGCCACGTCCTGAAAGCACTGGAGGGCTCCTCGAAAAGGCCGCTATATTCGAAGTACGCGTTTACGGACATATCGTCAGGATTTTTCCCCACTGCCCAACAACACTTGAGTGGTAACGCCGGCATTGAGTACTCAGTTCTCGATATTAGCCAAGATCCTATGACTCAGGGTTTCTTCGAAGCCGAATACGATCTCGTAATCTCTTCAAATGCAAGTGCAGTTGCCCTGCCGGATTGTATCCCTCATTGACCAGAACAGGTTGTTCATTGCACGCCCTCGCTCTCAGAAACACTTCGCAACGTGTACAATTTACTGAAACCTGACGGAAAGATCCTGATGGTTGAACTTTGCCCCGGTAAGATAAATCGACCGCTGACAGTATGAGTAATGTTCCTAAGATATCCCTAGCTACGCGGTTTCTCAATTATATAATGGTAGGTCCCGTCTGCCGAGGGTATGATAAGGTAACTAAGATTGATAGGGTGTGTTCCCAGGTTGGTGGCTGGGAGAGCACGATCAACGTGTCGATGAGCCGTATGTCTCTCCTGAGCGATGGGATAGAGAGCTCCAGTCTGTTGGGTTCACTGGAACAGACACTGTTGTCTACGATCAAGAACAACCGTTTCATGTTAGTGCTATCATCACATCGACCAAAAAACAGTCACAGAGTGTGTGCGAACATGTCACACTGGTTTGTCATTCCATTGAGTGCCCACTTGTACAGAAAGTTCGAGACCGCTTTCTACAGGCTGGATATAAAGTTCGAATCTCGGGCATAGATGAGGGCCGACCATTAAAAGGTGGAATAGTTTCGTTACTAGACATCGACGACCCTTTCTTTTATGATATATCTGAGAAAAGGTGGTCTCTATTTCAGAGTTTTCTGGCGGCCATTGAGCAAATGAGCACTTTGTGGGTGACAAGAGCCATTCAGATTGAATGCGTCGACCCTCGATATTCACTCACACTCGGTGTTGCTCGCACAGCGAGGAGCGAGCAAGCGGTCGAAATGGCAACATTTGAGGCGCAAAGTTTCGATAACAGTTTTCTTGACGCGTTGTTATCAGTGTTCGAGAGGTTCCAAAGTGGGCAGGGCCAAAAAGCAGATCGTGACTTTGAATACGCATATCATGATCATAAAGTGTATATCGGCCGGTATCATCCGACAACAGCAAACGAGTTCTCTTCAGCAAACAGGGGCCCAACAGATACTAGAACGCTCACGATAGCAGTTCCAGGGAACCTGGGTACATTCTCATGGAAAGCAGTTCGTTGTCTTCCTTTACAAGATGACGCGGTGATAGTGGATATACATTATTCAGGGCTTAATTTCAAGGTAACTTTGTCACAATCTGGAAAGAGCGCGGCATGATTTCTCGGATGGAGAACTAACGGATTCATATAGGACATCTTAGAAGCACTTGGAACATTTGGCGAGAATGTAGAGCTTGGTATGGAAGCTTCTGGCATCATTCGCAGGGTTGGCTCTAGGTCTTCTCTGAAGGTCGGCCAACGAGTCCTTGTGATGGCACCGAACGGGTTATTTGCTACTCGAGTAGTTGTGCCATCCCAGGACTGTGTGGCCATTCCAGAAAATCTCAGTTTAGAGCAAGCCGCATCTTTCTCCTGCATCTACGGAACAGCTTTACTCGCTTTGTTGTATCAGAGTAACATGAGCAAAGGCAAGGTATGAGGCTAGACTGTTGGGCGCATGATGATGGAACTTCTAACGAGTATAGTCAATTTTGATTCACTCAGCGTGCGGTGGCATTGGCTTGGCCGCGATTGCGATCAGTAGAATGAAAGACGCAAAGATATATGCGACGGTAGGAAACGACGCGAAAGCCAAATACCTGAACGAGCGGTTTGGAATCCCTTTTGAACGGATATTCAGTTCCCACGACCAGTCATTCTACACGGGCTTGATGCGAGCAACTGATGGCAAAGGAGTTGATATTGTTCTTAACTCCCTGGCTGGGGAGCTTTTTCATGCATCCTGGGAATGTGTTGCAAAGTATGGAAAAATGATCGAAATTGGTAAAAGGGATATTATGGGAGATGGATCACTTCGCCTTGGTCCATTCCTGCATAACCGGTCATTCACCTGTGTGAACGCCGGCGAGGTCATGATAGACCAACCAGAGATGTATCGAAGGTGAGTATGGATGTCTAATTTTACACTAAAATCTGCAAAACTGAAGCTATATTCCAGAGTGATAGAGGACGGACTCAGGTATATTGAACAGGGTCTCCTTGAACCTATCAAGCCTATCCGGGTCTTTCCGGCAAAAGAGGTCGAGCAAGCCTTTCGGCATATGCAGAGTGGCCAACACATCGGAAAGGTGCTCCTGCAAATGCCGGAGAAAACAGAAGAGCTGCCACACAAGCCCTATGGAGACTTTCTAGAATTCTCTGCAGAAGCTTGCTACTTGATAATAGGTGGCTTGGGAGGTATTGGTCGGGTAGTCTCTCGATGGATGGTAGACCGAGGGGCCCGAGAGCTGGTTTTTCTTTCCAGATCGTCACCATCAACGCATAGTCAGCTCGTTTCCGAGTTTGAGGCGCAAGGCTGCCGTGTGGTTATTGTCCAAGGAACTGTTGCCAAGGGTGGGGATATTCAAAAGGCTTTGCATCATTGCGAAAAGCCGGTAAGAGGGGTGTTTCAGATGGCCATGGTCCTCAAAGTACGTGCTCTTTCTTCGCATTCAATTAAATCATTCTAGCTACTCCGTCTCATGCTCAAAGTAGGAACGGCCAGTTTTGCAAATGAGTTGGAACGAATGGCGGGACGCGCTTGAGCCTAAAGTGACAGGGACATGGAACTTGCATCTAGCTTTGCGAAATGCAAAGCTCGATTTCTTTGTCCTCTTCAGTTCTATAGCTGGAATTGTCGGACAGCCTGGTTTGGCCAACTATGCAGCAGCTAATACGTATCTGGACGCTTTCGTACAGTATCGCCACTCATTAGGACTCCCGGCAGCCGTCATCGATATCGGCGTCGTGGCAGGCGGAGATCATGTGGTGGAGCGCTTATCTGGTGGGAGCCTTGTGAAGACAACATATCGTGGATATAGGACTGTGCATGAGAACGACGTGTTGAAGGCGGTTGAGCTTGCCGTCGCCCAGCAATCTCCTGCTACCGATAAAGACCGACTGCAGAATAGAAGCCAGATTATACTTGGCTTGTCACCTTCTGCTGATGGCGAGCCCGTCCCGGATAACAGACCTATATATCGTGATTCTCGCATGAAGCTATTGCTGCCCATCGATTCAGGGTCGCGGGGGAGTCATGAAGAGTCCAGCCAAATCCAAGCGTTGTTGGGCAGAATATCACAAGACTCCGAATTGCTTTCCAGTCAGGAAGTATTCGACGTAGTTCGGGATGAGATCTCCCGCCAGCTGGCACCTCTGACGAATCTGTGTGTAGAGGAGATCGGCTATCAACAACCTTTTACTCAACTGGGCATTGACTCGTTAGTTGTGACAGAATTGCGGATCTGGCTCCGGCAAACGTTCCATATTGAAACGTCTGTCCCTGAAATTATGGGTGCAGGCCATATCGACGGCCTGACTGATTTGACACTTAGGTGTTTGGCTAAGAGTTGACAGTCTTGGATGATGAAACGTCAGACTGGTTGTCGCGCTCATGAGAGTATTGCTAATCTGTATCTATTCAGAATCAGCAAACAGCAACCCTTTCCCATATAGAAGTTCAGTGAGATAGATGGATTGATTAAATGATGTTGTTAGACAGCAAATTGATTGTGCTGGTAGTTACTTGTGATATAGCGTTTACTCGAGTAAGATGGGAAAGTGCGACTGATGCAAATACTGCAAACAGTGCCATCCGATTGATGCCCCCAGGCTAAGGCCATAGTCCGATGATCCCCTGGGTCATTGCCTGGGAAGCAAGGCAGCACAAGTCCCATGATCAAGAACATCAGTAGTTGAACATCTTTTAACTCAGTCTTCGTGTTCTTCTCTCCCTCTCTTCACTCAAGAACATTGTCTTGGACAGCGTAACGACTGAAGACGAGTCCGGACTCTTTTCAATGATTACAAGAAGGATGTGATTCCCTCGTCTAGGATTAAAACTCCTCCGGCTTCGAGTTGATCGTCTTCTACCCGATGACTTCACCCGCCATTGCTCGGCTGTGTGGTCGGCAGTCAATCGGCCTCGACCTGTTCCGGGGATGCGATACAAAATGATATTCCCCCGCTTTCCCCATCAGTTCTTTTTGCGACCAGGCCAAAGATATATTCAACCTGATTTGATTTGATTTGAACTATCTCGACAGAAGTCATAGAATATTATTCAACATGGCAACTCCCGGTCTTCTCTACGTGACGATGCACCCCCGCGATTCCCTCCCCGCGGCCCAGTTCCATGACTGGTACAACACTGAACACGGTCCGCTACGTCTACGTCTGCCATTTGTCACCAATGGTTTCCGTTATCGTGCCACTGATGGTGTCGAGCCCGAGTGGGTGGCTCTGTACGATATCACCGACATGGATGAATTGACCCGCGAGACGTACTTGACCCTCCGTGGGGACGGTATCAAGACCCCGCGCGAAAAGGCCACCATGGCCCAGATTGCCGTGGATCGCCGCCTTTATGACCTGCTAGACGATCAGAAATCCTCCGACTACAAATCGCTTGAGGACACTCCAGACACTGAAGCCGCCGGCTCCGTACTGATCGCTGTCTCACTCGGTGTCCCCGCCGACACTGCCAAGGAAGAGGATCTCAAACGCTGGCATCGCGAAGAACATATCCCCATGCTATCGCGCGTGCCAGGCTGGCGTCGCAGTCGCCAATTTATCACATCGACAATCGATCCCAAAGCACCTCGGGAATTGATCTCCCTACATGAGTATAGCGCAAAGAACGGCTTGGAGGGACCTGAACACAGGGCCTCTATGGAGACCCCGTGGCGCACTCGCGTCATGGGTGAGGTCGTCGGGAGCAAGAAGCGGCGTGTTTATACCTGGTCTTACACCTTTGGCCCAGCTCCCCGCGAGTTGTCTTCCCTGGCATCCAGGGAGGTCGTGGGACCTTGGGCATCTAACGACGGTCGCACCCGAACCATCCCTTCGCCGACACGTCCGGCAGTTGAATCCTTTGTCACCACTCCTGATGGTGTAGACCTCCCATACCGCCTGGAGGGCAGCACCGATCCTCACAGTCCTGTCATCGTTCTCAGCAATGCGATCCTTGTCGACTATACCATCTGGGACGGCTTCGTGGATGCCTTCCTGTCCAACCCTAAGAACCAGAACTACCGGATCCTGCGGTATCTCACCCGTGGTCGTCTCCGTGAATGCGGAGAGAAGCCCGTTAACATTGACCTCTTGGCCTCAGATATTATCGCTCTCCTCGATGCTCTACGCATCCCCAAGGCAACGTTGATTGGTGTGAGCCTGGGTGGCGTGACCGTTCTCAACACGTCACTCCTGTACCCGGATCGCGTGACACGATTCATCTCCTGCGACACAAATAGCTCCGCACCCGAATCTAACCGCAAGGCATGGAATGATCGCTATGTCATGGCCGAGAACGACGGCGCCGTGTCCGCCACCACCCAGGAACCCATCATCGGCGAGCAGCTGGCTGAAGTCACCACCCGCCGGTGGTTCGTCCCTGAATCTTACGATACCCAGCCGGAAGTTCCCGCCAGGGTGAAAGAGATCGTTCGCAACAACAGCCTTGAGGGCTTCCGCAAGGGCATGCAAGCTCTCTGCGCATATGATGTCCGGGAGCGCATGGCTCAGGCACAGGTCCCCGGGCTTTTCGTCGCCGGCGAGGGAGACGGCGTGCTACCCAAGACGATGCAGCAGATGGCAAATGACCTGATGGGCGGCGCCGAGCTGAAGATAGTTCCCAAGGCGGGTCATCTCCCCATGGCCGAGCAACCGGCCGCATTCACCGAAATAGTCAACAACTACCTACACGCATAGAAAGAGACAATACAGTCATCTATTTTCTTCTTGTTCACAATAATGTTCATCATATCATACAGAGTAGAGTCCAATGAGTCACCCAGCCAACCAGCCTACCATCCATAAACAAAGAAATATATAACAAAAAATAAGGTATTAAAGATCCTATAAATGCTCCCTAACAGTAGCCGACTGCCCAGACGAACTCGTCTGCGTAACCTCAAACGTCCGATGAATCCCCAACACCATATCACCCCCGCCCACAGCCGGCAACGCAGGTGACCCCTGCGCCGTCAACCGTTCCTCACTACTATTCGGACTCGACGCTCCATTCCACGACCCATTCGGATCCTGACTATGCACAGTTGTCACCGTCACTGCCAATTTATCCGGCCGCAGCCGGTTTTGCGCGTTATCGTCCAGCGACCCCAGCGGGAACGGCCGGTCTCGACTGGCGCCCGGTGGCAGCCGGGACCCAGATCGACCGGGAAACGGCGAGGGATAGGTCGGGTCGGTGCGCGAGCCGAGCCAGTGGCGGAGGAGAGGGCGGAGGGTGGCGAGGCTGCCGGCGGTGATCCCGAGGCCGACTTCGATGTTGGACCAGATGGCGATTTCGACGGTTGCGTCTGTTTTGGGGAGAGTCACGATTAGTATTTTGTGGGGTTTTAGGGCCGCACATCGCCGCGGCCGGCGGGAGAAGGGAAATCATACAGAGAAAGTCTGGGTCGGAGAAGGTGTGGACGAACGGTATACGGATGATGACGGCGGACGACGCACTGCATTTAAACCCTAAGTCAGTCTCCGTGCCAAAGATCAAACTCTCGAACCATTAGAAACGTACATGCACGCCATGCTCAGAATACCAACCACAGCGATCTTGGTCTGCTTCTTCATGTGCAACTTCCTGACCAGAAAAATGGGCAAGATACCCACGGTGAAATCGCAAATAGCCGCAAACGCACTATAAACATACGTCATGGCGATGATAATCTTCATATCGAGACAGTGGCCGCTGATATTTGGGTCGAAGGCCGTCTTCGTCCAGAAATACTCCAGCGGTTTACACTGCAGCAGCATCAGGAACATGAAGACGACACCGGCGAGGACGGTCAGCAGCATGATAGTGTAGAGGATCCAGATGTGGATTCGTTTAACAGTGATGCGCATCAGGAAGATACAGATGGAGATCTTGCCGCCGACGGAGGCGAAGCAGTAGGCGATTTCGCAAAGCCACCAGTACTTTACGTTTCTCTTCGTTAGTTCTCTGTTTTACAGGGGAAATAGGGATGGATGCGTGGGTGCAGTGTATACCCTCATTGCTGTCACGCGTTGAACTGCGGTGAGATCTTTGTATTTGCGCCCGGTGCCCCATAAACTGCCTCCGATCATACAGGCGGAAAACATCACGTAGAATAACTATTATTTTGTTGGTGTTACCGTCAGCGACTACTATCCTCGATGTTGTCTGTGCCGTGTGTGTGTGCAGGCGAGAAAGAACCAACCAAAGCAATCACCATCGCAGTGTCATCCCAACCAAATGCCTTCACTAGCCATCCTCGGACATAGCATCGTAGTATCACCGTCACGACTGCCACCGACATAAAGGCGGCGGCGACCGCCCTGACCTCAACGCTGCGGTCCTCCGCATGGTCCATGTCGACGATGAGGACGGGACATGACAGACAGTAAAGTGTTGTGGGGACGACAGCACGATATATATTACATATTAAACGTCTAGGAGATATCTGGAGACGTACTTGGGCTCGGGACTTTCTTTCCCACTCCTGAAGATTTAGTCTAGACTAGTTCGAACTTGGAGCAAAGGGGGCGGACGGGGGGAAGTAAAAAAAGCCATGTGTGTAAAAAAAAAAACGGGGAACATTTAGTAGCTTTTAGCCTATGGCGAAAAAAGCAGCGGATCGACAGCATGGAAGTAGCGAGCGGGCTGAAGGCCGTTCTTAGGTTACTGATGGAGTCACTACGAGTCAAGGGGACTGGATGCGCCAGATGGACTAGGTTGTTTAGAGGCGCATGAAGTCGTGAAGAGCTGCTCGCTTAGGGCTTGGAATGGTATCATTAGCAGGTTTTATTTATGGGCCGAGGCACCACGTGGATTTAATTTATGAGTTGGGAGGCGTTCATGTCTGTGGGTTTTCGCCAGTGCATGGATAACATAAGTACAAGGAGGGATCCCTCCATCAGATATTTCAGGACCAACCTCCGTCCAAATTTGCTTCTCGGTTTAGTTTGAGACGATCTTCACCGAGGATGTGGGAGTGTTAGCCTCGTATCAAGCCGCTCACTTGCTGATCCACTTGGCGGGACATGACCAAAACGGCAGTGAGGGCCGCAGTCAATAGCCACCACGATCTGAGCAAACGGGGAGGGGGAGACGACGGGGGGGAGAAATAGTTTCGGTACGATCCTTGGGGGTTTGACAGGTCCAATGAGTCTATCTGAAGAGATCCATAGAACTATTGGAAACAGACAGATCCCGTATATTAATGTAGATTGCAATCTTATACTACCAATCCTGCGTAAACAATGGCTACTCTATCCAAGTTTCGAGGCAGCCTGCAACACTATGCACTGACTAGTCATTAATAATGCAGTAAAAATCCAGACCGTCGGCATTTCTACTGCCAATCATCTCTGCCTTACTCCATCCAACCGAACGGCACACGAGTGGGTCTGGACTATTGGTTGTCAAGGATAAACGACAGTTAACCACCACGCACTACCCTGGAGCTCGGAAATTGGATCCGCTAGGCGCTCTCGTATTCGTCCATTCTCGAGTCTCTGCATCAACGACAAGGAGTACTTCAGTCTTTGAAAGCCACGCTCCCAGGAGCAAAAAGGAGTCAAGTGTAATGATCCTTCGTTGATAGTCTCCATGCGTGCATTCTTGGCGCTTCGGCTATCCCTGGAACGATGGGGTCTTCTTAGTGCGGACTAGGCCGACTAATCACGGCGTACGTCCATATCATTCTTCCGCGGAGGACACAGCCAACGGAGAACCACCCTAAGATAAGACAGGGATAGACTGGGCAGGGATAAACACTTCTTCTCTTTCTACCTCTCCTCCCCGTCCCAACGATCCATCAGCTGGACAGGGGTATATTTCTTCATGGCTATGATCTGCGCGCGTCGATCCGAGAACTTTGTCACCGGAGTGATTTAGGGTTCTCCGGACCAGGTAAGTTAAACACGACGCCAGTCCACTTGTTACCATTTCGGCAGTTGAGGCAGGATGCGAGATTGCCGGGTCGGATGCATCCCGAAGAGTCTTTGACAGATTTCATCGTCGTTAACAGTCTTGTCCCTAGGGTAAGGCAGGTCACATGTTTGCGGCGCGGGTGATCAACGCTAACAATACCTCGTTTTGTCTTCTGCGGTCGAAGAGTGGAAATATTGTATATCCTATCTCCCGGGAGGTCTAATGTCCTAAACTATAAGTTTCGTTGAGGTAAGCGTAGTAGATGCATATTAACCCTACTAGCCACTAGAAATTTCCATGCCATATGCATATGAACCGATAGTCAGCACCTCCAGAGGCGTATACGGTACCTGATTCTTGCACAACAAGACACATATATCCCCAAGGACAGCCACCTAAGGTCGTATATTTGAAGTGGACCGTTGAGTAATTGACCAGTAATATTAACTCGATGACTGGGACCACATAAGCGATATTAAAACTTTCTATAGACAGTCTTTATCGTTATGTCTCAGGCCCTAGATCTGCCTCTTATGTATTAAATCAAGACTCCACAGACATATGCTTACCCAGACGTGCGATACTTCGCGTGCGCTTTTAGTGTCCTTTTCATTTTTCTCTTTTTTCATTTTTATTTTTTTTTTTTATTTTTTTTTCTCTTCCTCGTTACTTTCTCCGTATATGTGAAATTAAGTGGAGTAGAGGCTCCAACGACGGCTACTGGACTGGGTGCCATAAAATGACAATCAGCACGGACACCACGAATCAATTTTGCTTACCTGAATAATGGAAGAGAGCTCAGAGGCCTCCGTTCTCGGCTGCACTCGCATCGTAATGCAGCTATCGTGTTTGGATTCCATTTACGCAATATGTTGAGCTTTGTATGGGGGGAAGAGAGTGAAAGAGAAGAACACCGGGTCACCTCGCTTAATGTATAAGCGGACGGCAGTTACCCGATATTCATTCTCTCTGTCTCCAAGAAATCGACGTGAAGAGCCTACCATCGTCCTCGTCACCAATGGGTTATAAGGAACCTACCATCTTTGAGCTCGTTGACTAATTTTTCGAGCGCATGACGGGGCTTACGGCTGCAAGTGGTAGATAGTCTATATCTGACGCAGACAGTTTCTACAGGGGCTGTTTCCAGATTTATGCGAGTGTTTGGGACAGTTTCAAGTAGAAAGCATAGCGGATAAGTACCAGACGTGTACGCACCAATCCAATAAGAAACACAAGCGTTCGAGGTCTAGGTCTAATCGCTGTGAGAGATTTTCAAGTGTGGATGATTGCCAGCGCAGGCAGCATGTTGTTTGCCATGTCTAATTGCGTAGAAAAGTTACACATACACAAGATGAACTACGTATTATCCGAGCCACCAATTCCACCGTAGCATCTTTTGCGAGCATAACACCGCATGTGAGTAGCAAATAATGTCAAAAGATCCAGTGGTCCAGATCACGCTGTTCATCTCTCCCCTCTCAACCACTCATCTCAGACTCAGTAGGGTAACCCTAAGTCGCCTTATGCAGCCTATGTCACCGCCACTTTGAAACAGGACCAAGAGAGTATTGATGAGGTCAGTCTATATTCATACTCATCAATCATGCGAGCGGGAGTCGCCTGATGGGCCAGGAATGCCCTTCCTTGTAGACCTCGAGAAGCGTTCTTTCCCATTGGATTGTTTGCGGTGATTCTTGAGTTACAAGAGAAGAATTCCGGGCACCGCCCCAACGGAATTCCAAATAGTATTCACATATAGCTTGTAGGTCAAGCTCCAAAGCCTGAGCATGTTCAGCCTCGCTCCAATGAACTATCGTTTGCTGTAAACGTTATTTGAGACAATCAAGTGAATGAATAGTGTGTTGAAACTATTCGTCACCGTTACTTATTCATTACGCGGTATTAAGAGGATTTCTACGCAATTCAGTGATAAGTTTACTCTGAGCTAGTTTTGATACACGAGGATTAGAGAAAAAGGGAAATAGAACGCTCAGTATGGATCGCAAACCAACGATCCAACAGGAAGAGAAGGCCCAGTCCAATCCTTCAATTCAGCACGAGACATCTTTACTAGCGGATATCAAACAGTCTCTGCGAGTTGCAGGATACTGTCTCGCCCTCACTACGGGCATTTTACTGTACGGCTATGACATGGTCATTGTCTCAAACGTTTCCTCAATGCCTGAATTTCAGTGAGAACAATACCGCCCCTTTTGCTCTGCTGTGTTCTCTAACTTGGAAAAGGCGCGACTTTGGTCGCAAGCTTGATGGGCGCCTCATCATTCCGTCGCTCTGGCTGGGCCTTTGGAACGTTGCAAACCCTATTGGAGGCATACTCGGTGCCTTGACCGGAGGTTACGTACAGGATCGACGGGGTCGTCGCTCCGCTCTGGCGCTCGCAAGTATCGTATCGGCAACAGGCGTCGCGATCGCTTATGTTTCCAATCGCCCAGCTGGGATTGATGGCCGGCGGGCGGTCTTCTTCGTGGCCAAATTTGTCCAGGGCTATGCAGTGAACATGATAATGTGTACAGCGCAAACATATATGTCCGAAGTCCTCTCTCCTACCCTGAGAGGTCCAATCCTGGCCTTCTTTCCTCTCTTCACGCTACTTGGGCAGCTAGTGGGTAGCATCGTCGTCTACATATCTCTAAAGAAGAAGGGTCCGAGCGGCTACTTAAACTGCTTCATCTCCGAATGGCCTTTCTCAGCTCTGCCGCTATTGGTCTCAATTGTCCTTCCAGAAAGTCCGACTTGGCTCATTCGCAAAAGCCGAGTGGATGCTGCCCGGAAGGCGCAGTGTCGACTGGATTTGCCAGGAGTGGACTCGGATGGAGCCTTGGAAAAATTATGCGCATCCATCCGTCACGAGGACGAAGAAGCGCGCAATCACCCAGCCAGTTTCCTCGAGTGCTTTAGAGGCAACAATCGGCGCCGGACAATGATTGTCTTATACACTAGTTTGATTCCACAACTCTTCGGGTTGACGCTGATAGCCAAGTCCAGCTATTTTCTGCAGATAGTTGGCATGGGGGCAACCGACAGCCTTCTAATCTTAGAGGTGGGCATTGCCCTCGGTGTTGTGGCCAACATTGTCGGCATGTGGGCATTATCCAGATTCAATCGTCTGCCGCTTTTGATGTCTGGTCTGGCGGTCTCGACGAGTTTTTGGACAAGTATGGGAATTCTAGGCTGTTTCCAGGGCGTTGTTACGATCTGGTGAGTCGGCTCCTGACTGTGGCTTTTGATTTTGGCATTGTACTAGCCAATATATAGGTGGTCCGCCATGACACTGATGTTTGTGACTGCCTTTTGCGGCCTGACCGCGTGGCCGGCATCCTATGCTGTCGGGGCTGAAGCATCTGCACTCCGTCTCCGTGCCAAATCACAGGGCTTGGGTTGGGTTATGAATGGACTCTCCAACGGGGTCTTTGGCCTCGTATTGCCTTACATATTCAACCCTGACAAGGGTGCCCTACGTGCAAAGACAGGGTTCATATACGCTGGCTTTGGTCTCCTTGCAATGGCGGCAACGTGGTACATCGTGCCAGAGATGAAAAATCGGTCCGTTAATGAGATCGATCAGATGTTCGAGCTGCATCTTCCTGCGCGAGGATTCAAGAACTGGACGCCCGACGACGAGGCTGCAACGACTTGTGCCGACAGTCGGCCGGCGAATACTAGATAATTCCCAGCTTAGTTGTTGACAAGGCCCTGTAAGCAGCTTTGAACATTTACCGCGCCTATCAGACCAGTCCAACCCTAGCATGGCGTGGAGCAGGTTTTTGTGAGACACAGGTGAGGAAAATGGAAGGAGAATACTCCCGCGTCGAACAGGATGGTAAATTGAGTTCTTATGTACACATTCGAATCATTCAAAGCTCGCAAGTCAGTTGTATAGCGTCGCGGATGAAACACTGTACGAGCAAAACTTGTTCTACAGTCAGGGCGTATACTTATATCACTAGGATACCCAACGCGTCCCAGGAGACATTTTTGGTAAACGCAAAGATGGCAAAACTAGGCTCCATCGTTGCGCAATGCCCACAGCAGGCCAATCTAGAGGCCCGCTTATCAAAAGGCAGAATCCTTGTGGACATTTGGCCCTTCTTTGGGTATGTGTACCTGACACAAAGCTAAGAGTAGCCGTCTGACAGCGGGGTAGACATTTAGTGCCGTATAGATAGGCTCAATCCGAGTGGGTTGACTTTTAAGACGAACTGAGTAAAAGTTTTACATTCACTCAGCCGCAGCCATGAGGGCCTTCTTTTTACCCTTCTTATAAACACGTTCGTCGTTCGGATCGAAGCCACCGTTACCCCACAATGCCCATTCCTCCGTCTCCCTCATATAGTCTTCAGGACGGAACGATGTACCGTCGGCTTTCTCCTTTTCCAAGAGTTGGAAGAAACGATCGTAGTCAATTCGAGAGTGCCATTTGCCATTCACGTAAAATCGTTTCGAGGCAAGCAGCACACAACAACTGTGGGCATGCTCGGCAGCAATGCCATAATCCAAACCGCGGCGCTCCAGCTCCTTGTCCAGAGCAAGAACGAATTCCTGGATCTCTTCGTAAAAAGGTACGTTTTGCATGGTCAGTCCAGCTCCAGCGCTGGTGCTTGTGCCACAGTAAGTCACGCCCTTGATCTCAATTAAGCAGGGCAATGCCTTTTCGACAAGGTTCGCGTATCCAATCACCTCATCATCGACGTTGAAGCCTTTGACCAATGTGAGACGGAAGACAGTCCGTTGAACGTGGCGCTTCTCCCTCAGAATATCCAGACAACGTTGGAATCGCTCCCAGAAGTCACGGTGAAGAGGGCGGTCAATCTTGCGCAGACTTTCGCGATTGCTAGCATCAATTGAAACATACAACTGAGTCACGCGGTGCAGAGTTTCGAGCTGGTCGGGGTGTTGAGCATTGCACACAAGGAAGCTAGAGATGTGCTCGGCATGCAGCATGCCCAAAAATTCGTTGATATGAGGGTAGAAAATCGGCTCACCGACCAAACTCAGGGCACAATGACGAATGCGCATCGCTTCCGCAAATCGCTCAGCGCGCACACCGGGAACACCGCGCATCATTTTAATCTTCTTGTAGTGACCTTCCTTAACACCCTGAAAGATCAGATCCGGTGAATCCACCTTCCAACGCCAAGTTGTGCCGACCGGATTGGTACCATGGCGCCAACAGAAAATACACTTGTTGCTGCAGGAAAGCGACGGGGTTGCCTCCATGCAAAGATGGGAACGAATACCGTAGAAAGAAAACTTGTAACACGAACCTCGGCCACGCAAGGCGGACTTAGTCCAACGGCAAATCTTTACGCCGGAGTGAGAGCCAACAATGGTATATCCTTGTTTTGTGAGAGCAGCATATGTGGGTGATGTCTTTGGAACCATTTCCTTTTCAGTCGATTGGGATACTGCCGCGGGCTTGCCTCCCGTGGTGAAGTCTACCGGAATAGGGGAACCGGAAGTAGCCTGCGCGTCAGAGCCCATCTTGATATCCTCCAGGTCCACTACGGCCTGGCCCTTGTTTCGCTTCGAGCGTTTTGTATTGCTCTCATCGGAGGCTTCATCGTCCAGATCCTCCTCATCACTCTCAAGCGGGTCGCCACTACCGGGAACCCCTTCGCCTAAACTACCATGTTCCAGGATGTCAAACAAAATATCCTGTAAGCCGCGAGACCACTCTTTCAGCGCAGATTCGGCATCATTTTTGACGTCGCCGAATCCCAGAGGGTATGCTCTCTTTCTCCCAGTAAGCTTCGCCATCCATCGGTCCAACTCCTTGGCCTGCGAACAAAAGCCTTCTTCTTCCGTGGGCCATCCTTCTTTGTCACCGAACCCAAAGACGGAGTAACCAGCCAAGGTCGACAGAGATGATGTGTCAATGCGGAAGTCATGGTGGGTTTCATCCAAGTGGCCAAGGAAAGTGTTGAGGACCGTGTCGATGTTATAAGTCGGAATCAATAAGCAGTATACATAACGGGTTCCAGGTGAAGTGGATGGGGGCTTCGGTGCCGTGGTGAAGTAGTCGTCGAAGTCCACATAAGACAGATCATGGATTTGAGGAGGAAGGAGGCCACGCTCGCGGTTTTCAGGGTTCCCTCTTTCGCGGGCTGCGGTCTGTAAGTCCTCTAAGAGAACCTGAGCATACCTCTCCGTAGTCCCAGTCAATGAGGCAAAAAATATGATCGGCTGGATGAAGGACACCCGAGGTCCCTGGTCCGAATCCTTGCGTCGTCCAACCTTGAGCGGTTTTTTACCAGATACTCTCTTCGGGCCAGATGCAAGCTTCTGTGCGGTCTCATTTCCAGCAACCGGGTTTGAAACCCTTTTCTCTGTCTCTACCTCTTTTTTGATTTCGCCGGGGCGGGTCTGGCCAAACTTCTCGGGGGACTGGCTCCGAGGTGATGGCGGGATTGAAGAAGCCGTAGGAGCTTTGGACTTGAATTGGAATGTGCGAGAGATTCGTAGGATGATTGCGATCGAAGCGACCGCAACCAGAATGGAGAGACGGTAGGAATGCCAGACGGTCAATAGACCTAGACGTAAAGGACGTTGTTAGTAGGGAACACAACAGGGTGCAGATAAAAATAGGATATGCACCTTCAGTGAAAGAAACTTCCGTCATCGTGTACTGCGAAAGCGCAATGGCGCCCTTCTCGCTTAGTTGATCCGTGGGAGGTTCTACGCCTCTTTCGTCGAGAATCGGATACTCAGGGCGGAGTGATCAAGAGGGGCAGTGGGGGATCTGGTGAAGCATGGCAGACTCTTTGTTGCTAGAATCAAAGCCTGATGTCGGACACAAATTCACAAATAGCGATTATCGGCGACACGACATACAGAAGACCAACCACGGCGAGTTGGATGAAAGGTCGTTGTGGGGGTGAGTGGAAGCAAAGTTGAATTTGATGCTAGATGGAGAAAGTTCGATGTCACGAGGATTTTTTTGCAGTTCGTCAGCAGGTCAGGTCAACGCTGATTGGCTCCCGCACGGTTGCCAGATCGGGTAACTCCGGCGTGACTGCTCTTGACCTAATTCATCTAACTTATCAGACCTCAGATTTAGAACGGACAGCAAGGGTGCATACATACATAATCACCCTCATCCCATCCACATCTTCCATTCCAGAAGCTAATATTCTTTCAATTACTCGATTGCGACCCTATCTTTATGTTACAACGACTGGATCAACTCACCTGGTCCTCTTCAGCTAGTGAGTAAGGTATTATCCATCTACTTCCGCCTTATCTGCCTCAATATATAAATCGAGCTGCGATAAGCGCCATCCCTGCTCCGTACTGACTAAGACCAAGTTCGTTGCCTCAACAACTTGTGATTCCGCGCATCCCGAACTGCGTCTGACCTGGCGGCACGGTGATTTTAAATCCTACTTGGCGCCTCTCAACTAATTAGGAAAAACGTACAGCTCCCTTGCTTATAAATCAAACATATTTAACACCCCAACCACAGCATTCTTTCGTTACGCTCACTAGAGAAATGAAAGAGAAGGAAAACTTGAAGTCCAATAAAAGCTTGTCGTATACCCTCAATCTCGAGGAACAGGCCGCCTCCCCCCCACCGGCACCAGCAAAATCCTCCTTGGCGAAAACAATGGAGCGATTTCTCCGTTTCCTTTTAATAGCAAGCCTACTTGTTATTCTCGTGAACGGTCTCCCGCCAGACACTCTAGGACTACAGAGCTTTAAACGTCAGACACCCTTGACAGTGGAGGAAAGAGTAGAAAAAATCCTGCGGAAAACACCGTTGATCGGTAGGTTACGGCGATTGACCAATGCCTTGGTGTTAATATGCTGAAGCATAAAGCACAGATGGGCATGATGATCTGCCCATTTTAATTCGCGCGTACTACGGAAACCACATCTATCAAAAGAACTTTACTACGGATTTTGTTCATGGTGGTTTCCCAGGCCACGTCGACCTGCCGCGGCTTTCTAAGGGTAGAGTCGGTGGCACGTTTTGGAGCGTCTTCGTGCAGTGCCCGAAGGACTGGGAGGATTTCTCTGATGCCAATTATGCGCTTAGTATGGAACCTACCCAATATATTACCTCCCGTGAAAGTTTCTCACTGCTAACCAGCAGATCAGGCATCCGGCAGACCATAGAGCAAGTTGATTTGTGGCTCCGTCTACAGAAAGCCTATCCCGACACGTTTTCCCCGCCCCCAAATGGCACTACGGCTCTTCAGCCCTTCCTGGATGGGAAGATTATTTCCCCAATGGGTATAGAAGGCCTCCACTCAATTGGAAACTCTCTTGCCTATCTGCGCCACTTTTACGCGCAAGGCGTATCCTATGCCACGCTGACCCATAATTGTCACAATCGCTATGCGGATGCTGCTGTCACCGAGCTCCCAGACGGAGGCGTCAAGAAGGCCGACCCTTTGTGGCACGGCGTTAGCGAAGCCGGCAAGGCGCTGGTTTTCGAGATGAACCGACTTGGGATGATTGTGGATCTGTCCCACGTAAGCGCCGATACCATGCGAGATGTCTTGGGCGGAGGCAAGGACGACTGGACTGGCAGTAGTGCGCCGGTTATTTTCAGCCATAGCTCCGCGTATGCCGTCTGCCCTCATCCGCGCAACGTTCCAGACGATGTGCTGAAGCTGGTTAAGTCCAGGAACTCCCTTGTCATGGTCAACTTTGCCCCAGACTTTGTCTCATGCACTGCCGGTGATAACCCCAACGGTATCCCTGACTTTGACCCTGAACATTCCACCTTAGAGCATGTAGTCGACCACATCATGCACATTGGTGAACTCATCGGATTTGACCATGTCGGATTTGGAAGCGACTTTGATGGCATTGAGTCTGTGCCTCGCGGCCTGGACGATGTTTCCAAATTTCCAGACTTGGTTGCAGAGCTCCTCAGAAGAGGCGTTAGCGATGAGGAAGCTAGTAAGGTTGTGGGAGGCAACCTGCTGCGTGTGTGGAAAGAGGTCGATCGGGTCGCCCTCAAATTGCAAGCTGAAGGAGCTCTTCCCGTTGAGGATGATCTGTCTTGAGGCAGCGTGCTTCCTTCGACAGGTGCTCCTATTTGCATTTGGCGATACATTTATATCTCTGGTTCGGACTTGTCTTCGTTGGGTAAGACTATATAATAGTGCTGTCTACTAATGTGGCCACTCTTAGTTTCTATTAAGTAGTGATAGTCTCGCTTAAATTATAGTCTCCGACAGTCATGCTTAACATTATCGTGGATTGTGCTTTGACTGAATATCTTTCCCCTGCGTTCCGAAATCTCTCCTAACCCCAAACACTCATTCTTATGCTCAAAAGTCACTGCCCCAACCTCCGAAACCCGCTCAGTAGATTCCTGCCCTCATCCTCCAAGATCTTATACTTTCCTTTTCCTTCCAAGCTCAACCTCACCTCCTCCTCGGTCGCCCATTCATATGTCGAATGCTCACTCGGTTCCAGTCGAACCCTATCCTCCCACCGCTGAATGACTGCACCCTCAACCTCAACCCTCTTCTCCCCCTGCTTCTCACCATCATCCTCTTCAAAAACACCATCGGCCTCATGAACCTCCACCAGAAACGAAAACTTCACCACATGAAACATCGTCCCATTCTTCTGTTTCGACCATGGCTCAATCCCAACCAGATCGACAATCCTCGATACATGCAATCCGCTTTCCTCCACGACTTCTCGCGCAACCGCAGCTAGAATCGTTTCGTCCGTGTCTTCACAGCCTCCGCCCGGTCCCTCCCAGTAGCCGGGGAGGGAGTCCGTAAGAGCGCGTTGTAGAAGGAGGACACGTGGTTGACCTTCTTCAGATTCGTCTCCCTTGGATTTTTCTGGAGAGGAACGAGAGAAGACGAGTCCGCCGACTACGAAGTTGGTCCATTGGGGGTTAGAGGTTGTGAAGGTGGACAGAGGGACATTGTATTCGTTTAGATGAGGAGGGATAGTGAAGGTGAGATTTTGAGCCATTGCTTTCTTCGTTTTGATCTTTTGCAACTTGAGACTTTGGAATTTTTTTTTTTCTTTCTCTATGTTTCAGAGTGATTAGTCGGAGTGTTTATGCCTCTTCGTATACGGTTCAGATTTTATGGAAGTGGGCTTTATGCAGGGTTGGGGAGATCGGATGACTCATAAGACACGACATAAAACCCCCACATTTTACTTATATACGAACTATTATCGTACCAATCAGGACCAGCCTAAGGTTTCAGGGTCCAGTTAACGTTTTCGCCAACTGGCGATAAGATATTTAATCACAGTGTACTGATAGCGCAAGCCCTAACTTTAATTATGCATGGAATAAGAGAAGAAGTTTCAATAAGACCTCGGACAATCCAGCTCTGTACAACATCACAGCTTTTGAGGGGATACCAAGCGCTTTTCCAAATAATCAAAGATGACTTGATGCAATCCGAAAAAGGCGCCTTGATGACAATGCGTGTCACCACCCTCATCTGCACAAAGACGAACGAATTCGTGTTCACACTGTATGCGTTCGCGAAGCAGCTCCGGCTGACCCTTCAGAAAATGGTCATTCTCAGCATCAAGTATCAAACACGGCGTCTTAATCTTTTGACTCAAGCCCTCCAACGTATAGCCGTTGACCGCGCGCATCAGTTCCGCTTCAGACGTGACCCCGAAAGTCCATTTGCCATTGCGCAGAGCCCACCGGATCCCTGTGTCCAGAGATTGAACACAACCGAAAATAAAATTACTGGTTGAGTCGTACTCGAGTTCGACCAGCTTTTGAACAAACCAGGGCTGGTTGATTCGAAAAGCAGATCCAAAATCGTACACTCCATCGTCCAAAATAAGGGCTTGGACTCGGTGCTCCTCTGTGGCTGCTCGTGCCACTAGATATCCACCCATGCTCCACCCGAAGACGGCTATGGCGTTAGGATCGACGTCCTTGCGGGCCAGAGTGTAGTCAACAACTGGGGTCAGAACATTTTCCCAGTCTGGACGGAAGTATAGGTGCTGTCGTCGTACAGCTGCGCCCTGTCCGGGGCCATCAAAGGCAAGAAAGTTGTACCCTCTCGCTATCGCCGCAGCTCCAATGGCAAACCACCCTTCGCTCGAAGTTGAGTCATAGCCGCCATTGAAGATGATAGTACGCCTTGATGTGTCTGAACTATCAACGCTCACAAAGTATCCTGGCAGTGTCGTGCCTTCGTATGGGATTTTGATCGGTTCGTATGCATACGTAGACAGCTTCATAGCCTCTGCAAATGCACTCTCGGATCTTTCGTACAAGTGCTGCGCCATTTCATCTTCATTGTAATTGTCTCGGCGAAAGAACTCAGCAGTCCGATAGTAGTTTGATGCACGAAGATATCCCTCGTAAGCACTCTGGTTGTTATCCACCAAGGACGAGTGCTCTGCACTGGAAAATGCTCGGTCTGCTGCTTTCTTCCATTCTTGTAGCCAGTCGCCTTCATTACCTGCTCGGATTTTGGAAGTAATAGCTATTACCTCCCCGAGATCTGCTCCGCCGTAATTACTGTAGCCCGCCGCTCGGAGTGTTTCATAACTGAAGCATGCGTTGGATTTGAAAAAATGGTTGATTAGCATTTTTACTAGTGCTTATTTGCGCTTTCAGAAGAAACAACAAAACAATGAAAGGCACAAAATATGAAATAGTATGACGACACCAAAGCATCATGCTTATAAGTCACGTATTATTGAGCCAAAAACACAAAACTTCAATCATGCCACTTACCGAACTCGGTCCGATACCATTCGGGCCGACACTTGAATCTTACCGATCCATCCCAAACTCGACTTTCATTCGGGCCGAAAAGTCCTGTTATAGACCAAGTTACTGAATGATCCTGAAAAGATTGGTAATCTGTTCTTTTATGAGCAAAATCGAGTTTTTATAACACGCGAGAAAGAAACAAGAGTAACTAGGTACGCTGTACCACCATACTACTAATGAGTCCTCGACGACGCCAACGGAAAGGAGCTTGCTTCCATAAATATCCACAATCCATAATTTCTAGGCTTTAAAAGTAGTTATAGGGCCGACCAAAAACCTTGGCTATTTATCAAATTCAACATGCAGGCACGAGAGAATGGCCTTGGGAGGCCCACCGTTGAGACCGATTTTGCTATGAGTAACCCTTCGAGACAAAATACATCTGCCGCAACTGTCAAATGGGATGAGAATGACCCCATGCATCCTTACAACATGAGCTTAGGGAGGAGATGGCTGATTGTTATTATCGTTTCTATGGGCTCGCTTTGCGTGTGAGTATACCGGACGTGCGGCCTGCGTTAAATCTGATGACTGATCGGATTGTGATTTTTGTAGCGCTTGCACCTCATCTATATACTCAACAACTTACACACAAATTCTTGATGAGTTTCATTGTTCCCAAGAAGTTGCAACGTTAGGTCTATCCCTCTTTATCTGGGGCCTAGGTGAGTCAAGTGCAATGTTTTCTGCTTGTGCCATACGAATAAGGAAATTAAGATTTTTCCACCTAGGCCTCGGTCCGCTAATATTGAGTCCTTTATCTGAGGTATCTAAAACATAAACCAGTGGGTTCTTAAATAATGAAAGCTGACTCATAAGGTAGCTATATGGACGGAGAGTCATCTACTTGAGTTCATTCACCTTCTTCCTCATTTGGCTCATCCCCTGCGCTCTTGCGAAGAATATACAGACTCTACTTATTGCGCGATTTTTCAATGGCCTTTCAGGCAGTGCCTTCCTCAGTGTTGCTGGGGGTACAGTTGGGGACATATTCCCTCGTTATCAATTGGCTACTCCCATGATGGTTTATACAGCTAGTCCCTTTGTCGGACCGGAACTTGGGCCTCTGTGAGTTTTATCTGTTGATCGTTGTTTCCACTCGAATCTTGACTAACTTATCTTTGTAGGATAGGCGGGTTTATAAACCAGTATACCAATTGGTATGTGTATCAAGCGAAGTTATAATAAGAGGTAATTAGGAGAATGGTGTTCTAATCAATATAAATATAGGCGATGGACCTTTTATACGTTGCTATTCTGGGCCACCGCAATGCTCATTTCGATATACCTATTCGTGCCTGAAACCTACCATCCAGTGTTCGTCAATCTTACCCTTATACCCATTGAAACAGATTAACTAATATACCCAGAATCTTGAAACAAAAAGCACAAGCAATCAGGAAGGAAACTGGAAATTCATGGCTGCTAGCACCAAGCGAGCAGACTTCCCTTCCTCTCCATAAAATGATTCTCCGCTCGATTTACAGACCAATCATGCTACTAGTCTTGGAGCCCATGTGCCTAAATCTCTGCATTTACTCCGCAATTCTGCTCGGTATCCTATACCTTTTCTTCGGCGCATTCCAGACCGTATTTAAGGAAGCCTATGGGTTTGAGCTATGGCAGCGTGGTCTTACATTTCTGAGTCTCTTGGTGGGAATGACGATTGCCGTTCTGTCCGATCCGTATTGGCGCTCAAACTATCGCCGATTGGAAAGGAATCATCATGCCCTGGATCCAGAAGGCGAGAAGTTTTGCCCTGAATGGAGACTTCCTTCAGGTAACTATTCACTCTCCTTTAAGGTAACCATTGATTAAGGGGCTAGTAACTCACAATATCATGTGGGAATAGCTATAGCAGGTGCTCCGTTAGTCACAATAGGCCTTTTCATATTCGCCTGGACGGTCTATCCAAATATCCATTGGATTGTGCCGATGATTGGAAGCGCGCTTTTTGGTGCCGGGTAAGCAACACTAGCATCACAATCTTTTTTATAATGCATCATTTTCTGGAGAGAATGTCGCTAATTTAAAAACCATATAGAACAATCCTCGTGTACTCGGGTATCTTCACCTTTCTCGTCGATGCCTACCCATCGTACGCCGCCAGCGCATTGGCAGCGAATAGCTTTGCGCGGTCGAGTTTTGGGGGTATCTTTCCACTTTTCGGGGCACAAAGTGAGTTAGCATATTCCTGAATTTATTGTTCAGACTCCAATGTCAGGAGACGGAAAAAGCTTACGCAACCTTGCTGCTTATTAGTGTATAACCGGCTAGGACTGAATTGGGCTTCGTGCCTGCTTGCGTTTTTGACGTTAGCGATGCTACCATTCCCGTGAGTTTATTCTACAATTATGCGATGCGACTCCGCTATTAATATCGGTATGCTAGGTATCTATTCTACAAATATGGGGCGCGGATTCGGAAGAAGAGTCGATTTGCGTCTTAGGTCATGAAGGTATGCACGGAACGGTGTAGCCCTTCGATGCATTTTTGCGATTCAATGACCCAAAAGCTTGAGTTAATTTAGTTGGCTTTGGCTGGGTTTTAGTTCGAGGATGTTTGTTTGAAATCGCGTCATAAATGCAAAGGAATACCATAAATTTAGATCACTATGTTAGGAATACATGGATAGATAGCGAGTCTTTCAAGTTTATGAAAAATATGCACTTTGGTACATTTCCTAGGGGTCTGAAGTCGCTTATAAGTAATGACTGACTTAGAAGCGTTGAACGACACTCAGTTGAAATCCCAAAAGCTTGTATGAAATGGAAGGTCTCGATTTAAGCGAAATTGCATGTTATTTAACCGAGCTATTCATTCTGCCTTCTGAAAGAGACTAAAACCATAAATAACAACAATGTTGATAGAAGCTTGACTGATATTGAGAGAACAGTAGAGCGCGTAAAGCGGGCGAGACTAAGGCTCCTAGATGCGGAAACACTAAGTCAAGCACTGAAAGATACGCATTATTCAGCAGGAATAATTGGAAGGATGACATAGTTGACGTAGTTCGGTCCGAAATGGATATTGTTTTGACCATTGAAGAGACTTTCCGGCCTGTAGGTTATCAGACAAAGATGATTTACATTCAAAAGTACAGACTGCAAGTCTTCTGAATATTTGTATGTGTAGGAAGCGTACCTATCAGTAGGGTCGTCATGGCCACAGAATCCAGTCCCTGCGGTATCCCCTGAGCTCACCTCCAGAAGCAATCGGCCACCAGCTTCGACAACCACATTCGTCGGCCATATTTCGACGTCAACGGGATACACCTCATTGGGAATAACGGGTAGAACATCTGTCGAGTAGTAGTCACGATATGGTAGCCAGAGACGATGGTGAGGATGTTCAGGGTTCGTTTTCCGAAGAGAGACACGGAGCCAGCCCTTTGTGACCGGGACAGGCTCTCCAGCGGAGCCTGTATAGTTAATTTCTTCCCCGGAAGAGGATATGTGCCGGAGACTGGTAAATAAATCCAAGTCCGAGGGCGTCTTTCCCCATCGATCTCTGCTGACGGAGACGTTGAGGTGAGCCACAATGTGCCCGGTGATTTCAGTTTCCCTCTGAAATGGGACCGACCCGAATCTCACAGTAGCGGAGGATTCACCCTTGCCCAGGGCTTTGTAACTCAGCTTTTGTGGCAGTGGGTAATGTGGCTCCTTCGATTGAAGCCCACCATCTGTCGTCAGAAAGAATGGAGTGTACCGTGTCCGGGCCAGTGGCCATTCATATCCTTTACGGCGAAGAAACCCTTTTTCTGCTGCTGGGTTATTGAATCCAACGTTTCCTTTGCGTAGAATCAGATTCACCGCAGGAACAGCTCCTTTCCTAGTCCATCCCTCCCTGTCGTCTCCTTTCAGCCACGCATCAAGAAAGCTTCGTTGTACTTCTACCTCCTCAGGATAGTGAAAAGGCAAATCGTGCCGGCCAACAATAAACCGAAGATACTTGAACTCGGATCCAGCCCAGAGATAACCCATTACATTTCCCCGGAGATGAAGTAAGATCCCTCCCAAATTGGCAACACTTAGCAGAGGGACAGTCACATCTTCTAGGTTGAAGTTCACCGATGATATCTCCTCGTGATCCCGATACCGCTGCTCCTGCAAGACAGACTCATGTCGATTTGCCGCCAGCACCTCCGCACTAAGATCGCCTTCAACGGTATCCGGGCCCCAATTGCGCGCCGCCCGCCCGGGCAATCCGTATTGATTGGGACCTACCTGGCGGGCATACCACATAGCGAAGAATCTATTCGATAGGATACCACCATGACGCAGCGACTCGCTGTAGGCATCCGAAAATCCTTCCCACGGCACGATAGTCGCTAAGCCTTTTGGATGCCGAGCTGCCACCTGCCACTGCGTGGCGGCATAGTAGCTGACACCGAGCAGGCCGACTTTCCCAGTAGACCAAGGCTGCTCAGCAGTCCACTCAACAACGTCGCAGAATCCATCAAAAAGGTGCGGATCTGACATGGAGTAGACCGGGGGATTGTCCGATGCCGATCTCGTCTGCTCGCACGACAATGTACCCATGGTCGGTCCAGTACTGGGGCGTAGGTGTTTCCCATGCCGAGTGCTCTGTTTGGTGGGCGGGATCAACCTCTGCAAAGCTTTTTGGATTGAAGCTGTGATTTGAGAGCCTTAATGAGTTTGGCTCTTCTTATAGAGTTGTTCAGCATGGCTTACTCTTTATAGGGAACATCTTTGCCATAGGGTCCGTAGGTCATGAGGACAGGAAACTTCATGCTTGTAGAGGTCTTTGGTCTGTATACGTTGCAGCGCACCACTCCGCCGTTTTTCAGCGGCACTGACGCATTTTGCTCCACGATATATGAGTAGCTTGTCGAGTCGACGGTTTGGATATCGCGATATTGGTTGGGCATCTTGATGGGCGTCCTCTGGGTATCACGATACATCATTTGGTTTGTTGACCGGAAAGCACGGTATCAGAGATTCAATGTGACAAGTATTTATAGATGAATAGATAGACGAATTAAATCACGTTCACGGGGCACTCCCCGATGACAGCTAGCGTTCGGTCAAACCATAGTAAAGTCTGAATCCGCATGTTTCCACGCCGAATAGTCCTCCGACTTCTCGGATAACACGGAGATAATGATAGGATGAGATTTTCAGCGCAGCGTATATGTCTTCTAATACGGGTTTATTAGGTAATTATGTGGCAGGTTGAAAGTCCCTAGAGCGTCCATCATTAGGAAACACAAACAGATTGTAACTATAACAGCTACTTTCTCTGTCAACCGAGCGGAGATTCCACGAGAGTTCAAGTCTTGACATTGTCTTGACAGTGTTCAATCTATTAACATAGTAAATAGTATTGAGAGAGTATAGATTCCTCTCAAACGAAATCTTATGTTGTTCCAAGGTTACCAAATATATCAATGAAAGCTACACTTCAGAATCCACTTGCACTCCTTCAACAGGCCCTACCGCCAGCACAACTTGCCGAAATATCTTCCGCTCCTCCAAATCTATAGCCAGCTGCTTAGCATGCGCCTCATCACGAGCCAAATATAAACAAGTCGTGCCAGTGCCCGCCATGATACTAGCCATCGCACCCGCAGTCCTACCCGCTTGCAATGCCACCCCAACCTCCGGTGCCAATTCCATAGCCGTGCTCTCAAGATTATTGCCTAAATTGGCGACCAGAAGACGAGGCGGTGCAGAACCCCACGGGATCTGCGCACACTTTGCAAGTTGTCGTTCCAGCCCCGACACAGCTCGTGCAGCCGTCAGCTGCTCAACACCCATCCGGCGGAATACCTCGTCTGATTTGTCAAAAACAAGCTTCGTTGAGAGTCCAATAGGCATGATCCCGAGAACCCAATGCCAGGCACGCACATAGCGAGGATCGACCTCCACCGGTACCACGGGGCGATGGTACCCAGTGCCGATAGCGACCAGCCCCCGGATAAAAAATGGCACATCTTCCCCGAGTTGAGCGCCCATTGCTGCTAGCTGGCGCTCGTCAAGCCCAGTGTTCCACAAATAGTTGCATCCTACTAAAGCGGCCGCCGCGTTGGCACTTCCCCCCCCGAGGCCAGCTTCGGTGGGGATTGATTTGACCAAACCGAAATGCAGGTGAGGATCGGGGACTCCGGCATAGCTGGCGATGAGTCGGGCTGCTTTGATTACCAGATTTCGAGAATCGGAGGGAATTCGATCGCTGTCAATGCCGGTGATGGTCATAGTAAAATCTTGGCTGGTATCTCGGGGCGGAGAAATGGTTAAGGTGTCGTAGAGCGAGATCGCTTGGTACACCATGGTGATATCGTGATATCCATCATCTCGGAGTACACCGGCGTGCAGGTAGAGGTTCAGCTTGGCAGGAATCTTTAGCGTAACGCACGTAGAGAGCGCGGGGGCTACAGAACCCATTGTCAGAATGTCTATATGACAGAGGATAAGCAAAGAAAAACAGGCTAGGAGCAGACGAAAGATAGACCAAGCACGGTAGGCACGCGACAGTTAGCCCTATCAAGATGTTTGCGCGCCGATCATTCCCTGCAAACGAAAAGCTGTCAAATGCTGGTAGCAATGGTCACATTGCAGCGTACCTGGGTCCCAGAACTAGTGGGACACACAAGTCAACTTAATCTTGGTGGATCAAATCCGGAAGTCAATCCCCCTCTCTCGTCCAGTCGTTGAGTAGATTCTTATCTTGAGTTATCCCTGGGGGCACGAGTCCGCTCCAGCCATCCGACCCACGACGCAGGCGCAAATTGTGAATGCCGCAGCCAACTGATACATAATTTCAGCAGTGCGGGCGCTCAGTTAACTTTATCATGCTTCTTCGTTTCTGGCACGATATACCAATGAATACTCTTTTATCTTGGCATCCATCTCGCACTAATCCGTGGTGACTCTGCAATTCCGGATGCGGTAGATTGGTCCTGTGAGGAGGGCCCGCCCTACATTCCTGAGCGGAAATCGTCGATGATTACCCAATGAACATGGACGGTCCCCCGACTCAACCATGGACCTACCTCTGCTGGCGAGGAGAGAGGTGCTACTCTGATGGTGAGCTCGAGATGTGTCTGAAACGAAAATTGGACATAAGCTCTTCGTTATATAACCACCTACAACCTTGGGCAATACGCCAGAGTTCAAGTATGAATTTGGGTTGAAAAGCTGCTTATATATCGCGAAGGTTGCAACATATCTTGTAGTTCGTCACCCAATATCATCTAATATCAAATGGCACCTTCCGTACAGTCTACTTTCGGCGTTGTCATCCTTGCGGCCGGGAAGAGCACGCGAGCAGGGGACAGTGCCTGTCGGAAGGTATACCGTGAGATAGCTGGTGAAACCGTCATCTCCCGTGTCATCAGAACCTTCCGAACCTGGGATTTCAACTGCCCTATTGTCATTGTGCGACACGTAGACGACGCAGAGTTCCTTGCGGAAGCCCTCCAAAGCCGCGATGTCAACACCTATGATACAATCGGAGGTGGCACGCGACAGTCCTCGGCCCTTGAGGGCTTGAGATCCCTAGCTTCTCTCGACGCTCCTCCATCGCATGTCCTAATTCATGACGCAGCCAGACCTTTTATTTCCAGTACCTTACTGCACAGCGTGCGAGAAGCCCTAATCTCAGAACCTCAAGTCGCCGTTATCCTCGCGATCCCAGTATCCGATACGCTCAAATCTGTCGACAAAGACGGATTCATCGCCCGGACAGTTCCCCGCGGGGGTCTTTACCGCGCCCAAACACCACAAGCATTTCCCCTGGCCGCCGCCATAGATATCCACGAGCAATTAGCCGGTGTGGGGATCGAGTATACAGATGACGCCTCGCTCTTTGAGCAGGCCGGGTTACCCGTGCGGATTCTGCACGGCCAGGAACTGAACATGAAACTCACGTACCCGTCTGATTTCGAGCAAGCGGAGCGCATGCTACTGGCCAGTTGTGGACCAACAGCAGCAGCCCTACCGGATGTCCGAGTCGGCCATGGATACGACACACACTCTCTCGTCCCAGCAACGGAGATCACCCTCTGCGGTGTCACGATTACGCATGACTCTGGGCTACTGGGCCACTCGGATGCGGATGTCGGGTTGCACGCAATCACCAACGCCTTACTGGGGACCGTCGGCGCCGATGATATCGGGAGCCACTTCCCCCCATCTGATCTTAAGTGGGAAGGCGCCTCGTCAGATCGATTTGTCCGACGCGCGAGAGAGCTTGTGGCTGAAGCTGGTGGGATTCTAACCCACTGTGACGTGACGCTCATTTGTGAGGCACCCAAGATCAGTCCCCATCGAGAGGCGATGAAGGTCTCAGTGGCCCGAATGCTACGCTTGGATAAGACACGCGTGTCCCTAAAAGCTGGAACGAATGAGGGGGTGGGATTCGTGGGTCGGAAAGAGGGCATTGTCGCGTTTGCTACGGCTACAGTTGTGTTTCCTAGAGAGTTCGTCTCGAATCCTGTGGTTGGGAATGATGACCTCAATCATGTCTCTGGTTCACTGATGCACTTGAATTAGGTTTTAACGGGTATCCATGAGACTTAATACTATGTCTGGCAGTATAATTGCTTGTCAAGTACTAGCTCACCTATCGTATGTCTGGATAGAAATTTCTTATATTCAGTAAGTGTATTAACATACTGACGCTATGCAATATGCACGAAATCTTTGGACTGGCCAATGGTAGCTCAACTGAAGATGCTCCACTCCTGATGAAAAAAAGGCAAGGGTTGAAATCCGGCAAACTGTTCGATTCCGGCTTCCGCGAAGTACAAGTTATACCAGGCCTCGTCCTGCGTTATATCGGGCTGTGCTTCAACTGCCACATTAGAACTCTGCACAGCAGTCTGATCAAAGCCATATCCATGGTCTCCGGCAGCAGATGGGTTCTGTGGCATTATATTGGCTTGTAGTGCACTCTGACTGCTCGGCCAAGGGTGTAGCAGTTTGTGTGAGGGACGCATTAATTCTCCTTGCGCCGAACCGGTGAGCAGCAGTTTCTGCTCTGAAGGGTTAGCATCTAAGGTCCGGATGGCGTGCGTGGCTGACGGAGTGCTTGGTATAGCGGTGGGTGGGCATTGGTTTCGGTATGAAAATGAATTCGCCTGCAAGGCGGCATGAAGCTTTTCCCACTGTAGTTGCGCGATGTTAGCATAATAAAAAATGCCCAATAGGTAGCACAGGGTTTACTAACACAATGATCCAAAGCTTTCCAATAGACCCGAAGAGTGTCTAATAAGTGTAGAATCGCTTTTACGGTAGATAATCTATGATTATCTGCATGCGCTTCGGGAATAGTTCCGCGAGACGTTTTGTCTTGACAAGACACCTCGGTAGCCAACAGTATAATACCAGTTATGAATGCACCATAACCGACAAAGGGGGCCAGCTCTGTAGCATCACCCTTCCCGTAAAGGTAGGGGGCTAATAGTTTTTCAAACATTTCGGCGTGATGCATGACCGTCTCTGCGCTTTTCTTGACACTCTCGGGGTCCATTGCTGGCTCAATATGGGTCCCAGAAAATAAAGGGACTATCATGGAGTGCAACGTGATTTGGCTCTGATGGTAAAGGGCGTGGTAGAAGAGCACCAGAGGCTTATCTTCCAAGCTTGTGTCGTTCGGATTTGTTTGACCTCCACTGAATATAGGAGTGTCAAAGATTAGTGTTGCTATATGCGAGAGTTCTTGCATCGAATTCAGGGTCTGAGCAGTGGGGTTAGAAGAGTCGCGAACTAAAAGTTGAGCCTTGGCCCTAGAGGATGGTTAAATAAAGACACAGAAGAGAAGCCCTGAGACATCCTTACCACACGCCTACCATTTTCACGAACAATGCATTAGCTCTGGGAAAGGGGAAAATTCCGTCGTGGGGTTCTATAAAGACCGAGCGCCAGGTGTGGTCCATCTTCTCATCAAGAATGGCCTCATATCCGGATGGCGTAGATGACAAGTGGGCAGGAAGAGGTAGCATAGCGACCTCTTCCCAGGCGAATCTAATGAACGGTTCTGGTTCCATTACTATGCATGTGGAAACCCAACAAGCCCAGAAGGATCGACGCTTGAGTTCTGATTCGAGTGATATGTCAGACTTTTCGACGCCGCTGATCAACTTTTTGTTATATCTAAGGAAGTGGCAGGAACGGTAGGCCAGCGCTAGCAAGGTATTAATATAACGTTTCTTATACACAAATAGCGGTAACGATATAAGAAGTAGAGTCTAGGAGAGAGAGCTTACCAAGGCACAAATTACCTGGCTGTGGCTTCCCAACACCAAACCAATACAACTGTAAGCAATGAAGTGTTTGTATAATAGTCAAAGAAGGTTCGTCGAATATCAACAACGTTACTTCCCCTAGAGCGGACTTTGCCCACGGAAGTCCGCGGGATGCGTAGGCACTCAGAAGCTTTAACTCTGGGTTTTCCATTGGGTCGTCATTCTGATCTTCACATGGTGACGAAAGAAATCTTCAACAATGCATCAGCTAGCCGGTCCTGAGAAACGGGTGAGAACATACAGTGTAGCTAGCGCAAACAGAGCTTTGAGCAAGAACCCTGGAAGCTTTCCATCTAAGTATTGCTGAAAAAGTAATGGTTTGTAGAACAGAAGAGAGGCATTATAGATACGCGTATAATATATCTCGAGTAGGGACAATCCGAGCGCCCGTGGTGGCAAAGTCGGCTGGTCTACATTAGAGCTCGAGTCTTCCCTGGCCGAATTCATGTTTCGCAAGTGGTTCGGGTAGGACTGAGAAGAATCGTTTATGGACTCGAGACTGTTTGCGAGATAACTGGGCCGAGTTATACCATGTGGAGTTGCGTTGCCCACGCGGGCACCCTCCTCTCCCGTTTGTGTGCCGTTCGGAGAGGATGTATGACCATAATGAGCGGCATGATAGCTAGAGGATGTGATATTATTAGGCCGGGAGCTGGAGGGCGGAGTGGAAGTAGAGTCATTGTCAGGGTTGATGACGGTGTGCCGTCTACCGAGGGGTTGTTCCTCAGCTTGACTAACTGAACTATGCCCTCTCCGGGAGCTCCGTTGAATTCTCCGCCCTCGACGATCCGGAGGGCTTGGGTAGATACAGTTATTGTGGAGTCGCTTGCACCGAGTACATATGGGACGTTCGCGACTGCATTTAAGCTAGTACAGTGATTCAAGTTCAGTGGAGGGTTACGATACACCATGAGACGAGGCGTGGTCACCTTTTGATCGCGGCACCTCTGGCACGCAGTGACAGACCGTTTCTGTGGAGTAAAATTCTGCACGTCCCCTTGCTGCCTTGCAGGAGTTTCCATCGTCACCAGAGCAACAGGTGGTTTCGCTGAGGGTAAGAGTCATGAAAGAGTTGAGGAGTGGGAGTCGGGCCGAATCCGGGTTTGGTTGGGCACGGGACGCCACGTGCTCGGGTTCGGTCCGAGTCACGCGTGGCTTGCTCTTTGTGTTCTTGCGAAGCCCTATTCCAAAGGCTATGCTATATGTTTGTATGTCGAATGCGATCTCTCTAATGAGAATGACGGCATCTCTTACACAGCAGTTAGGAAAAGCCCCAGAAAAACGCCATATTTTCTTATAAAATCAGAACCTGCTTTGTTTTGGATGCCAGCTACCGCCAAGGAATATAAATACTATCACCATAAAATTAGGTGCTATGAGCTAGGAGAACGTTACTAGAATCACACGTCCAATTTATATTATCATCAGAATAGAAAAAGACGGACAAACTCAGGCAACCAAACAGTAACTCATTCTGGGCATCCACCCGGGTTCCGAACTTTCTCCCCTATGAACCCGAACCTCCCAGTGACTTTTATCCTTCCCCCAATTTTCCACAACGTTAATCAAACTGCTACCCTTCTCCCTATAGACGGTAGCCGTCCATACCGCCTTGATACTCTGGCCAGCTTTTAAGATGAACTTCCCAAGGGCATTGTCATTTGCCTCCTTTGAACCTGCTACCTTCAAATTCTGCTGGTGGTAGTAGTGATCGGTTCCAATACGATCTGACCGAGGCAATGTGCCATCCCCATTGCTCGCAGGTGTAATATAGACGTGCCCCGGCCTATCCTTATTTGGATCGTTGTCCGGGACGAGAATGAGCTCATCGGCGTCACTGAAAAGACAGTTGCCATTATCGCCGGTGAGGATTTTAACGGTGATGTTGGTCATGCTGATATCATTGCCCGTGCTGTTATAGGCAGTTACTGCGATACTTGCAGTCAACCCCGGGGATACACTTTCTGTGTTAATATCGTATGACAGCTGTGGGTCCTGGCAATCGTCAAATGAGGAAATCAGCGGTTTACCCTTCTTATCAATAAATGTAGCTATTGGATCCGGGGGCGGAGGTTGCGGCGGCGAGAAGAGGTGAATAAAGAAGCTGATGATTGCGAGAATAATCCCAATTGCTGCTAGAACCTGTCCTAAAACGGGAATTGTTGTCACTGCGAAAAGGCCAACGGTCGCACCGAAATCGACAAGGTCCAAGACAACTGTCAGGGTTGTAACGACGAGAGCCAATGTGTTAATGACTTTATCGACCGTGCTCATGCTCCCCCAATCGTTGATTAAACTGAAGGCCATTGCGATTGCAGCCCCGAGGCCAAGGAAAGCATTAACTCCCTTTAGTATCTTGCCTGTAAGACTGAGCTCTTTGGCGGTGCTTTCGGCTGCTGGAGGCAAACCTTCGGGGGTCTCGTCGATAGGTTCGTTCCACCTACTTCCTCCTGGCTCTTCGAGGGGCACCCCTTCATCACTGACATGGTCTCCAACAGAATGGCGCCAACTTCCCTTCGAGCCATTGACATCATCAGCCATGGAAACCAATTCCTCTCCGCTATCATTAAGTGCTCTATATGCGCCTTGGTCCATGAGTGCAACATCTAGCTGGTCCAGATCTACCGAGGCCGTCCTGCCTTTCCAGACCTTCCAAGTATCGATAGCGTTGTCGACCCCCTTTGTGGCAATTTTCAGCGTCTCTAGGATCACCTGGGCGCGCTTAGGGTCCGACAGCTTCTCCCAATCCATAATCAGGCCACTTATTTTCCATATACCAAGCCCAAGGAAAAAAGCTGCCTATTAAAATGAATCAGCATCTCCTTATGGCACCGCTAGATGTCTGCACAACGACACTTACCATTGACGAGGTAATTAGACCTTTCAAAAGCTTAGACCCATTGATCGTAGAGCCCACTTTGTCCGAAATTTTCTCCCAGGATATAGTCAGCCATTGGTACAACCTTGCCCCTGCCCATGCCTTTTGCACATCATTATCCACCGCTGTGAACCACGTCTTTGCCTCAGCAGTCACAGGAGACATGACATCAACCATCTGCGTTGCTCTTTCTTTCGCCGACTTCCCTTGATCAAGGTCATTCGCCTCTTCAAAACCACGAATGTCTTCCAACAGTTCCGCCTGGACAGCACCGGCAATATCCTCATCTCCTTGGATTGTCTTTGTGATGAGACTGTGGAGTGACTCTTGTAGCCATTTCTCGGCAACCGCCTCATCCCGATGGATATATGGATGTTCAAGGCCAATGTTGTGCGCGTACAGCACCATGTTCTGAAACCACTTGTCCGCCGCATCACTTACCGGTGATAGTGTATTCATAATACAGCATTGTTTGTTGATCACATTTTGCTGCTGTAGTAGTGGTCAGATTACCTTGTTCAAGAACAATAAATGATTGCTGGAAAGCCTTCCTACCTCGCGGATCGGATTCGCCATGAATTGATCCATGACCGGCCCTCTCTGCAACGTCGTGACCATCTTGTCCGCCCAACCCTTTGGGTCGTTATTCAGAAACTTATCAAGGGTCGACCTATGCATCTGCTTCACTGCCTCAATCGTCGCGAGATTGCTAAGATCACTGTATTCCTTAGATTTCGCGAGACAGTTATCACCATTGCCTTCCCACCAATACCAAAGCTTCTTCCGTTCTTTGTCCGTGAACTTGCTCTCGTACTTTTCTGTGGTGACTACTGAACGGCAAAGGTAGGCAGGGGCATATTTGTCATGCAGGAAATTCTTGATGCTTTGCGATAAACCACTGGCCAGAGAATCAGGTAACGTCGTGGGTTTCCCCCGTGAGGTGAAATTTTCCCGATCATCGTCATCCATATGATAAAACATCGCATCATTGATGAGAGTCTGAGAGGCATCGTGTACCTAAAGAGATGACTCAGTATTTATACTTTTGGCTTTCCCTTTAATGACTATGGCAACAGTGTCGGGGTCAGAGCTCACAGATTGGTCTTCATAGCCGGTTAGGTTGATCAGATCATCGATGTCGGGGTCTCGTTCGTTGAGCAGCCGCTTCGTAATTTTTGCAGGCTGGCGCTCAGGAACATCGTTCAATGCGTTGACAGCTCCGGGTTTAGAGTATGGCGCATAGGCAAAAGAGACCTTGGCACGGAGTGCATTGAAGAAAGCCTGGCGAGAGCTATCACTCTCCTCGCCAACGACAATGTGCCTGTCCATGCTCAGATCTAATTTCCAGCTCTGTGAATGTAAAGTGGAGGGTAAGCCTTACCTTGTTCCTTTGGCGGCGCGTACACCGGGCTCATACTCATAAAGCGCCCCCGTTGTATCGTAGAAGAATTCGTCTAACTCGACTACCAATTCTTGGAAGAGGACGGGCAAAGTGAGATCGATGCCTACTGTGGATTGAAAGTCGACATCGAAAACGTCAACATCAAGACCAGCGTTTGATATAAATGGGATGAGGGGCGCTCTGTGAAATGTCACGGTCGCTTCAATGGCTGTTTTAGTTGTTGTGCAGGTGGCACGGTAAAATGACTCTAGGTCTTTGCCGGTTTTGCTATTCAATTGCTGTTGGAGTTTATCAAGCACAGGGACCTGGACATTAGTAAACTGATAACCTTCCTCGGTCAGATAAGTTCCAAGTTCGATTTCTACTCCATCCATTGGGTTCGTGGGCTGATGGAAATCGGACTCGGCAGGCCATGCATCTCTATCAACGGTTGTCTTAATTGTATGGCTAGGATTGAAGCCGGTTTTAAGCTCATGCTTCTGCGTCACGGCTGCATGGAATGGATGAAGTCCCTCCCTCACAAGCTTACAGGGGTCGAGTTCAAGGGTCAGGTATATAACCCCGGTACCCCTGGTTCCGTCTGCATGAACTTGGAAGAGCCCGTGTTCAACTTGCTGCGGACGCGGAAGCTCGCGGGTCCAACGAAAAGTTCTGGCGTGGGAATCAAACGTGCTCCTGATTTCAACTTCGCCATCCGCAATGATGCATCCATCAACAATACTCAGTTCCGGAAACCGATATCCAGGTGGAAGCGGACGTCCCGGGTGATCAGCACTAAGATAATAATGTTTTTGTAGCTTGTCGAGGGAGATACCGTTTCTATTTGATCTGTGTCTGGTGTAAACCGACGTTGGAAGTGACGACCAGTCAAGCAGTTCTTTGCCCAAGAGCAGGCCCTCTTCGCCGGGGGCAGAGGTCTCCCCGAACAGCTCAAGGTTGAGCCTCTTCTGGAGCGTGAAGATGTCGTTGGTGGCGAAGGTCGCAGCTAGCTCTGGGCACGTTCTCAGGTAGGCTAATCGTTCCCTTACTGGGAGATCTCGAACTAAATTGGCGATAGACTTGAGCGTATGGTCTGGAGAGTTTTCCGAGACAAGGTACCCATTGGCATGACGCAAATGAGTGAGTTCATGAATAGATCCTATATCGAGGCCTTCCATTGAGGTAGGCGTTTGCTCAATAGAACCGATCTCGATATGGTCGTATCTTTGGTTGCCGCTGTTCCACCGAAAAAGAACATGACCTACAGCAAGCCGACCGATATTCTCGTGGGGGTTAGAAGCTTGAGCAGCATTGAAGTCAACAGCGCGAGACCCCGATGTGGTGTGAAACACCTGAGTTGGGACTGCAAAGGGGGGTTCCCTATCTATGAATTTGCAACCAGTATCAAATCCGTTCAATACAAGCAAGTGCCCAAGGGAGGAAACTTACTGAAACCGATTAGTGTTGCGAGCTTCTGGTGCGTTGGAACATTGTCCGGCATGCTTTTGCTCTCCGGCGAATCGGATAGCTCAAGCAAACAGAAGTCCTCGTCCGTCTGCTGAACGGGGTAGTTTTCACTGCTAGTGCATTCTACCTGTAAGTTTGGTTGAAGCGATGGTTCGACTATTGAAAGATACTGCTGACTACAATCGCTAGGACGAGAGGGTGGCTCATTGAGGAAAACTAGTTCGTAGGGGTTCTCTTGGTATAGAGACTTTTCGGAGTACCAAGCTGCGTTGCAATTAGTGCTAAGGAGTTAAAAGCTGATCATTGCAGATCGAGCAAGGGATAAACGCACAGTCATGGGCCCACTCATACAAGGCACACCAATTGCACTTAGTATATGTTGCATCAACTGCCTCCTGCCACAGTCCCGTCTTAAGTGTCTTGTATTTGTCCTCTAGGGTCTCACTATATGTCTTCCACTCATTCACAATACCCTCAGCTCCAGACAGGCGCTGTAAACTGGCTGCCACCGCCTGCTTGTATTCCGTTTCTGTAGGGGTTGCTGTTGCATCTTGGGAGCTCAGAATTGAAGCATAAAATCCATTCATGACCTCAAACGTGGCAGTGGGCTTGACAATGTCGTTCCCAGTCGCAGGGCAGAAGGTTATACTGGCCGCCCTTCCACCAAATTGAACCAGCTGATCTGTTTTCTGGTCATCGCCTTTCGTCTGGGTGTCATGAATCCGTTGAGACCACGCCTTCAGAATCTCATAGCTTGCCCTTTCCCAGTAGTATGGGCCATAGGCCGGTATAGATTGAGGATCTTTCTGGAGGTAGTCAGCAATCAGGAGCATGGAAATACTAAAAAGATGGTTCTCCTTTGCGTCGTCCCAGTCAACGGAGGCATCGATGAACTGATCACTCAGCATCTGTTCTTTTGCGTAATCGAAAAATCCAGTGAGTTCGTGCAGGTCAGGGAGACTACGCTGGCAGATGCTCTTCAACTTTCTTCCAATGTGTGCGGCTAATCCGAACGACATGAGATTACTCATAGCCTCTCCGTAACGAAGGCCAGCCGCGGTTGGATCGATGTAGTTTTTGACATGTCTGACATCGTCCTTTTCCAGATCATTGCTAACGCTCAGGACACTGTGACTGACTGAAGCAATCGCCAAACGGTGAAACTGCGACGTCGCAATAAGCCCGGCGAGTTTCGGGTCGTGCCATTCCGGGTCATCGGGTGGAAACTGCGGAGAGACAGGTATATCATTAAACATGCCTCGCACGAGATAATCGTATTTCGTTTTGTTATGCAGTTCATCTGTAAACCCCTCAAATGGAAAGGGGTCAAGCGCCTGAACGGCTCTGACTAGAAGCTTCCATAGCGGTTTGAAATCTCCGTGATCATTAGACATCGCGTCTTATCATGACTTTCGTGGTATCTCGGTGTACTCTTTCTCGTTGATTCCAGGCCGTAGAGTAACGGGTGTGATAAAGGTATTGAGAAGACGTAGATTATCGGCTTCACTTCATTCATCTTAAGCAATTTGATCGAAAGGCGCGCTCCGTACGGTGAAATCAAGATGATGTGACCAAGCGTCATGACTCTCTCTCTCCTCTTACATTTGTTTGCGTGATTCCGGTCCAACAATCCGCTTCAACGGGTTGGCTATCATCGTTGATGTCATGGGGGCTTGTGAGGGCCCCTGTCGAAACTGCAATATATATACTGCCGAGTACTAGCAGGTATGGCTCGCATCGCTACTATAAGATTACCCTCGTAACATTGATCGCTTTTACTGCAGTCATTAGAAATCATAATGAAGCCTGCCGCCATCATTCATCTAGGGGCTGCCTTTCCGTTCACTGGTGCTGTGCTTGTAGAGCCAAAGGTACGTTGAGTCAAGCACATTCTCCCATGATCTTTCGGTATACAGCTAAACTTGCTTGCAGGTTATAGCCTACTTCAAGCAGCACTATGAAGGTGATCGATATGCAGAGATACCGGTCACGGGAGAGTGTGTTGCACCCGACAGTTGGGATGGGTAAGACCTAGTCAGCATTGCTCCGGCGAGGGCTAACATTAAAGCAGAAAGGAATTTTCCATCCAGATAACTGAAGCATCTTGCGATATTTTCACGTGAGTGCCAGCCATTTCCATGACCAGCTCATGTCGAAGCACTAATCATCACTTACTAGTTACGATCGCCCGGAGTTCCCTTGCGACCATAGTTTCTACCCTGCCCTCGGACCCCCGGGCACCGATGGCATGGCCATTCCCTACTATTCTTCATGGAGTATCAAGTGCTATCCCGACAAAGCATGTTCCTCGAAAGTACAGGAGGACTGTGGCTGGGTAGCCGAGTTGTGAGGTGGCCATGTAGTCTAGAAGCTGTTCTATTTCCAATGATGTACTTGATGCTAAAGCTTGCGTCAGCGTTGTCTCAAACTCTAGACACATAGGAAACGGGCCAACACATGCCATCATGCCAAAGACAAGTCCTGTCCGATATGGTTGAATATTCTGAGGACCCCGCTGTCTCATCGTCATGTTAACGCATGTACACATCCCGTGACGAAATGGTGATGAGAGTGGGCAACGGCGCGACCCCGTCGACTTGACGCAATTGACCCATGCAGGCTAACGGCCGATTTGTCTCTGATCCATATAGCTCAATGTGCTTTCCACCGGGTCGGGCCCTTCCCCACACCACAATGATAGAACGACATCATAAAGCGTAAAGGTTAGGCCGACACATGCATACATATACAATCTGGTCAACCTGGGAAAGGTATGAGGCCGTCACCCGTTGGTCCGCGGCCCGGTCTCACTCTGACCCGGTGGATACGGCCATGTTCCCAAAGAAGGGATGCCTGGAAGGTTTGGTTCTGTTGATTGGGGATATGGTTTCTGGGGGAAGTAGCACACCTAGCAGATAATGGTAGTAGCTTGAGATGAAACAAATGTACTAGGGGCCACCGCGTTTAACCTTATTTAGTAAGCTTATTAAATATTTTAAAATCTTCAATGAATCCTATTGATTCAGGCCGAGTTCGTGCTTTTACATGTACGCAAGAAAGCTAGTAAACCATTAATGAGGGATGTTAACAATTACACATTCATTTGATAGACAGATAGACAGGCAGTCTAGAAAGCAAGCACTTCCAGCATTCAGTCGAATGGTTGATAGACCATCGAAAATAGAAACACGGTCAAATAGAAGAAGCAAGCGCGCGGCAGGCCCTTGATAGAGGCCTATCATACCCAAAATATCACATGAAGTAAATAGGGCACGGGAGATAAACATGTTATTTGACAATGCAGACACATGAGGTAAACACAATATTAACCGATCGAAGACCAGAAACATCACGCGATGCAAAGTAGTTATACATCCCCTTAGATTGCTCCGCTGAAGCGTTACATAGTAAACTAAACACATGACAACAAACAAACAATAGTTCGGGGCAAAGACAAAAGGATCAGGGCGGGCAGGTTTGGCTTATGTATACGTGCTGTGGCAACACACGGTTCACGCAGGCCACAGTCATATGAAAGAATATTCAATAGGATAAAATACTTTAGTACGCCAAGAAATATGGGACGGTGATCATCAAGTCTGACGTTCAACTAGCTCTACTTCGTCTTCATTAGACAGGCATCTACGGCATTAAGAGTAGGCTTGCCAATTAGAACGACCACATACTGCCCCTGAGTTAGAGGCTGAACCGCCCCCGATACAGTGCTTTAGATCCGAAGAACTGACTGAGCGAACGAGCGTCTAGAACTACTGACCACAAAACAAAATTGCAAATCGAGTCCTCCCCCACATCTCCCATGGCCAACCGTTTGGTATGAGGCTTCCAAGAGGCCACAGGTAATATACAATAACGATGGCGAAGAAGACATCAAACATCAAACAACAAACAACAAATAAAAGCAAATGACAAGAATACGATAGACAAAGGCAGTTCCAACATCAGACAGAAACAGCGACATAGCCAGTCACTTTACTCGCCAATTACCTCATTAACGAGGACTCTCACCCTCACCCCAATCCAAACACCGCCCCCAGCCCCCAATCCCATGGGGGCAGCCCATCTCTCCTTTCGGGGTCTCCCTTGGTCCAGATGACCCTTCTATTAGTTGAATCGCTTGGAACTAACCTCGCTAACCTTCGTCACATCGGGATTCTTCTTCAGTGCGGGCAATTCAACACACTACCAAGTCGAACAAGGCTTCGCGTGACACAAAACAGCAAGGATTCCACCAGACGGCCCTCAGCGAATACACGGTCGAAAGCATCAATGAATTCCATATAATCCCAGTCATTTGCCCCGTAACTTCCTCTCGGGATGAGGCAGCCTTGGGGGTAAGATCTGACTATAGTATGATACTCCTCGTTTTCTGTCAAGTGATTCGTGGCGGTATATACCCCGTTGAGTTTGGATGAGTCAAGGGTCTTGCCCTTGGGTGGCTTCGTGAAGGCGGCTCTGATTTCGTTTTCGCTAGGATCGCCTTGTAAGCGCTCTGGGTTGCGACTGGGGTTTCGCCGGTTTGGCCATTTGGTATGTCGTTTGAGAGACTGGTTACCAAAGGACTTCCGGTAACCAAAGTTTGGATTTGGAAGAGGAAGAAAAAGTGAAGAAGGAAAGCTAGATATAGTTAGTCCTGCATGTACACTCTACGTGGTGCGTTGTCCGAAGCGACAGGATACCCCGGAAAGTGTACCGACCTAGTATATTTTCATAGGTAAGGATCTGCGTCATGTAGATGCTCAAAGGAACAATCGGCATCATATGATCAAGACTTGCAATGCCGATGCTAAATCATAAAAGTCACACATTCTTCGACCAGCATTCAACCCATGTCTAATATGACGTTTTAGGGTTGCGGTCCGGGGATGTATTTGGCATCCGATATTATGCCCTGAAGCCTGGCTAGGTTCTTATTATCCGCTAATACCCTCGTGGTTTTTGTTTTTTTTTTTTTTTTTTTTTTGGTTATCCTCTACGCTTTCATTTCAATCTTCCAACCCAACTAGCTCCGTCGATAGGCTCACTAGTCTTGTATCCAGACTCGGTGGTGCCATATGTAACAGAAATACGTCCAAATCTTCTTAGGCGCTTCTGCATTCCTCTTCGCCTCCCTCGTGAAGAGCAGTACACCTCCATCTATGATAGGCACCCGATGGCGTGTAACATCGCGAATACGTTGATATGCTATGCTCTCTGTATTCTATACAGTAATTATAGGTGACCTGCGGCAGTTTAGAAGGCTACGTCAGCACAGTTGCATAGGATAGGCCGAAAGCACTGGCGTGAAAGATCAGCGACAATGTTTGTGCGGACACCCTTTTACATTTTCGCGTGCCCCTTCACTGCAATCCAATTCACCAAGTTCGCGTTTGCCGATGTAGCACCACTGTTCGGGAATCAAGTTAGCTAGGGTGTATGTGTGTGGGAGGTGTTTTGGGGGGGGTCGTTTACCGCGCAACGAAGTGGAAAACGACTTCTATTTCGATGACGGTCATTTTGTTTGAGATACTTTAGGATATAGGTGTTGTAAAGAATGGGAAAAAGGCAGTTGAGAGCTTTAAAAGGGAGGAAGAGGGAAAACGCGGGTGACTTGGCTGGCAGGGATGTCTCTTCTAGGTGGTCTCTTAAAGATTGGAGTTATTTGGTTTGCCTAGGCCCAACGGCCAGGTTCTTTGTTCCGGATCAGCGGATGAGCGACCAGTCGATCTAATACTTGATTCAATACTGCAGATATTAGCCCTTCTGAATTGGTATAGTATTGGATATTAGGCAGAGCTCGGGTTTAAAGGCATAACACTTCCCTATCACGTTGTAATGCGTACCCTAATTCAGTGGGTCACCCCACGGGGAATCGCCGCGATCGACGGTAAAACGTTATCTGCAGATATTCATGATGAATTGCTTTTTTCACGGAATGCCAAAGCTGAGCTATTTATACTAAGCTTATTTTCAATATCGAGGATAAGTCATGGTTGACTATATAGCTAGGTTGGACAAGCCTCTGGAAGTCACAAACTCGTGGCTCCTCTTGACCCGTGTTCTATTTCAGCATACCATGTTTCATAATTCCCAATGTCAAAACAACATCATAAGAGATAGTGTACACAGGTCACCCCACCTATTTAGGGCATGAGCTCCTTCTCCGTGTAACCCCAAAGCTTTTGACAGAGATCGTCAAGGTTGTAGAAATACAAGACTGCTTACTGCCACCGATAGAGACTCGGATATCTTGCCCAATTTCCGCGAGCAAACGGGTTCCGCCCCGCCCGGCATACGGATCCTCGAACTTCCCGCTCCTTCAAGACGGAGCCGTGATCTTCCCACGAAGGGAACCGGGTGCTCTCTAGGATACAGTGCTAACCGCCTCTTTGAGTTGCTTATAGCATACTTATTTCTACTCAGTGAGCAAACCTTAGCACTAAATCGAAAATGGAATGCCTCAATAAATCTCAAAATACGTTTGTATGTACAATACTTCATATCATTTATAACCACCACCTCCATGCCAAGCCATACGCCTCTATATAAACAGTCCCGCTGTAGAAGGACCTACAGCTTGCTCTCCGGTAGGTCCTGTTCCCCCTGAGGAAGTAAGAATCCCTCAAAGAACCGTCCGATCTGCTTGTACTCATCTAGCCCAAACACGGCAGAGACATCTAAGCTTATCAGCACCACATATACACATGGAATAGCAAGAACTTACATTGATCTGGTCTAACAATCACAATGGCTCCCTTCTCGGGACTGATCCCGAGGTGTTCGTAAACGCGGCCATGGCCTTTATTGAAACTTTCGTCGTCGAAGTAGATTTTGTGCAGGTCTACTACTTATTAGTTCTCTGGTTACGCGACTTGTTTGAGAACAAAAAGTACTTACCTCTGATTTGTCTTTTTCCCACGATTGGGTAAAAGCAGTTGGGGATCTCATCCAACTCCACACTATGTCGCTTCCCGTAGCCCACCAGTATCGGTTCAATCACGCTGTCCATGTGGGAATCGTTCAACCGCAAGCGATGCAAGGGGCTCTCGCTAGAACTCAAGTAGTGTCCAATCTATTTCCGTGAGCAAGAGTACATGAGGTAGATGTAGGGCTTTAAGACTTACCGCGTTCAATTTAGCCATATTCTCAGCCTGGCTGATATCGCCCGCAAACGCCATAATGCGCCAGCGGCCATCTGACTTGAGTGCTGTCATCAATTGCACAGGCTTAGAATCGCAAAACCGCACTACCTGAGAGCTGGGTAGTCTCATGCCAACAACAATGTTGGTGGAAAGCTGCTCGGTTTTATCACTCTCGCATGTAATCGGAGAGCTCTCGTATTTTGCGGTTAACCCCGCGGTGTATTTCCCAGATTTAATGAATCCCTCCTGGAACTCAGACGGGGACACCTTCCCGCCAGACGAAAACAGCTTCGAGAAGTACCGGTCGAAGTTGATCAAATCAATAGCCACCTTCTGCCGTTCAAGGACATAAGTCTCTAACAGGGAAGGGGTTGCCAGTCCTTTCAAAACGGTGGCCAATTTCCAACCAATATTATACCCATCCTGCAAGCTGACGTTCATGCCTTGCCCAGCCTTGGGAGAGTGAGTATGGCAAGCATCGCCCGCCAGGAAGACGCGGTGATCCTTGTGGAAGAAGTCTGCATGACGCTGGCCAATCGAGTACGCGGACCACCACACCGTCTCAACAAACTCGACCTTGTACTGGCTGAGGATAGCCCTGGCAGACTGTTGGAGATCTTCCAGTTTGACTTCTTTGGGCTTGGTTCCTGGCGGCAGCTCGATGTAGAACCGCGTCAGATTGTAGGCGTCGCCCTCACGAGGAATAATCAGTAGGTTGCCCGCCGGGGAGCGGATAGTGGTTTTCTTCCGAATATCTGGGAAATCTGTCCGGGGTACCATATCCATGACGCCCCAGACTGCATCGCTACTATCGCCGATCATCATGTAGCCCAATGAGCGGCGGATTGTGCTGTGTGCTCCGTCACATGCCTGTAATAACGAATGTCAGAGACACAGATACCAGATAATAGCCAGAAACGGAACATACAAGAGCATATTTCGCCTCAAACACCTCAGTCCTCCCTTCCTTCTCTGCCGTCACTTTGATCGGAAACGACTGCGGATCCTTGACAAGCTGACTGTCAACCTCGATATTCTTAATGTTATAGCCATAATCAATCTCCTGATTGTTAAACCGGCGCATGGAGTCAATCAGCAACCCATTGATGCGCGCCTGGTTCAAAATCACATGAGGCTGATGCGAGAGTCCCGGCTGCGTATCTGCCGTCCGGCCAGTACGTTTGATGACGCCGGAGCCCTGGTCAGCCCAGAACGAGACTTCCAGGACATGGTAAGACTCGCGTAGTAGCTCTTCGCCTATGCCGAAGCTCTCGAAGATTTCCACTGTACGGCACTGCACACCATCCGCTTGCCCCATAGTCATAGGCCCATCGCGACGCTCGAGCACCTTACAGCGAATCCCATAACGGGCAAGCCATGTGGCCGCGCAGAGGCCGGCGGATCCGCTTCCGCAGATCAGGACGTCAACTTTCTCGACCATATCTGACTTATGAGTACTATATAACCCTTCAGGAACTAATATCGCAGAAGCAAGAGTCGAAGAAGGTATGCAAACGAGATGTGACTTGGTGTTATGTGCAATCATCTGATTCTTATGTTGGGGTTCCGGAATGCATCCCGAAGTCTCCCCGGGATTGATTCCGGGGTCCGCACCTGCACGGCAAATGATCGCGGGCCTCGGTGAGGGTCTCGTCTCTCCACAATGTCCATGGCTGAATAAAATACTTGTGGGGAAGGTCGCTCCCTGCATGATGAATAACTTTTGAACCAGCAGGATCCGCTAAATTGCAACCAGGGAACCTGATTCGTAATAGCCAGCGCCACTCTGCGAGGTGCTCAATCTTCCCAATGCACTGTTCGACCACCGTCAACATATCTCCAGACATCCAAACATAAACATCGTGAATTGTGTTCTAATATCGTTATATAAAAAGCCCGTCATGCATCACTCTCTGCGAAACATGTCTCACATAAACGGTTCCTCCGAACGCCAGCGCCGGTGCAAATCGAATATTCCCCATTTCACCTCATGACGTTCCGTATGCCCAAAAAGAAATCATTGACAGAAAAAAAAAAGATGCATTAATTTACAGGAAATATTCGCCGCGGCCCGGCCGCGATGTTGGAACGTGCCGTTGGTCATCAGCGACAGCGCTAAAAAGCTTGAAGGTCGGTTTGAGGTCGTCTCCGATCTCACAGACGGATGCCAAATTGCCACACCGGTAACAATAGTTCGGTGCGCTCCATACCGTAACAACGTTTTGGTTCGCGAAGTGGTATTTGTAGCCCTCATTGACCAGTTGATGCGCACGGGCAATCAGTGTCAAATCGTTAACGTGACAGAATTCATCTGCTACCTTATCTCCGAAGAGCCAGCCTAGATGGACCTTAGTGATTGTGCCGGCATATGATGGACAGAGAGCAACGTACCTGCGCCTCTCGGGCTAACTGCCCACGTCTCCACATCATCGGGGTCGGACCAGACCAAGTCGCAAAAAGCACCTTCATGCGGAATCTCCTGAGCTCTTGCTACGACACGAACTTGGTCCAATGTCCTAATCTCCGGGCTCAGGCCGCCATGTACACAGAGTACCCTGCCATCGATGATGGCACCAAGAGTCATGAAGTCGAAAACCTGACAACAGGCTTTCCAGACCGAGGCGTTTCCATACTTCTGGAAACACTCCTCGTAGAAGCCATAGACTTGTGTGATTTGCCGAGACTCATGGTTTCCACGCACCAAGGTGACCCGATCCGGATACCTAGCCAAGGGTTAGTGGGTATTCCAGCAGGCAAGGAACGAGTATAACGGACTTTGCCTTCAAGCACAGTAATAATGTCAAAGTCTCTAAGCTGAAGTATCCTCGATCAACGTAGTCGCCCAGAAAGACAAAATTCCGGTTGAGGGTCACTTGGTTAGATCCAGCGCTCGAGGAGCGGTCCCTTTGGCTTGCATTGAAATTTGTGCCATCGCCACCGTCGGAAGGAGATCCAGAGTTCCTCAACTTTTTCCGCAATTTGGGGTCCGTAATTTCTGACGGGGGTTCAATATCATCTGACGTGATCACAGCCGGCGAGGTCTTGGGAGGTTCGGCATTGGGTTCATCCGGCATTCCCCCCGATACTCGAAAGAGCTCCAAAAGATCGTAGAATTGGCCGTGGATATCTCCACAAATGGTGACGGGGGTGGAGACCGGTTGGACATTCGATTCTACCAGCGCGCATCAGTCAGTGTGGGAAGGCGTGCCACTCTCTCATCAACTTACCCTCCATCATGTACTCCTTCACAATCTCACACAGCTGTTTCATATGTTGCTCTGACAGGTATTTGCAATCTTTGGCAGCCTCGAGCCATTCCTCGGGGCCAGCATTGCGCTTTAACTTGGCTGGTCCTGGCTGCGGGACTTTGCTATCGACCATGGTGAAGATTGAAGCGCTGAGGACAGGGGCGCACTTGAGGAATAGTCCGATATGAGGTGAGATGAGCTAGGGAAGGACAGAATAGTAGGAAGGAGTGTGGGGTAGGAAATTAATTATCTGATGACAGTCGTCGAATTAAGGAGGACGACTATCTCAACAAGCCCGAAGGAGAACAAGAAGTCGCGACCTTGTGAATTGAATCAATCATCAAGTGACCCCACACGTGGAATTGTTGGGTCGCTGATGGTCAATGGTCGCGTGATTGGCGTCTGCGGTGTGCCGTACTCCCGCGGAGAACAACTCAAGAACTTATCTTCACCTTCAACTCTTCTTTCACTCGCACCACCAAGGCCTGTTCCCTGAACTCCATCTTAGAGACTTGACCTTTGCTCCAAAGCTTCTATCCTATCATTTCATCTGTTTATCCGCTTTCGAGGCATCGTCACCCAGCAATCTCACTCCTCGGAGTGTAGATCTCTATCTTAAGCGCTATATTCGCCATGACGCAGGCCAAATCAACCGGGGGTGTCCTTCAAATCCCTGTCGCTGCTACGCAGAAGAACTCCACCCCCACGGCGCCCAGGAAGGCCCCCAAAGCAGCTGCGCCGCGACTCAAGCTACTTGTGCGGCGACTGCCCCCGGGGCTGACGCAAGCAGAATTCGAGACCGCGTTGGGGCCCGAGTGGAAGCTCGGGGCGGGCAAGCTTGACTGGTTTCACTATAAACCGGGCAAGGTATCCAAGGAGTGGGTTTCCAACTGAGTCTAGTATGCTAGCGATGTTCTTCACTATCTAACACATCAGACAGCCCAGCTAAACCATCTCGACCCTCGCGAGCCTACGTCCACCTAGTTTCCAGCGACCACATCATTCCACTTTCGAATCAAGTTCGCCAGGCGTCTTTTGCGGACGCTCGCAACACCTTCAACGACCCTGTCCTATTAGGACCGCCCTCCGTAGAGTATGCGCCATATGCAAAGATTTCCGGAAACCGCGTACGGAGAGATGCTCGACAAGGAACGATTGACCAGGACCCCGATTTTATCGCGTTCCTCGAAAGTCTGACCCAACCGATCACCAGACCACCGGCTGTCGAAAATCACGCCGATGCAGATGAGAAGAAGGAGGCTGTGACCACCACACCCTTGGTCCAGTATATCAAAGAAAAGAAGGCCAACAAAGCGAAGGAAAGCTCCAGCAAATCCTCGAAGCATGGCAAGTCGGACAAAGACACCAAGGCCGACAAGGTACAGGTGAAGAAGCTGTTGCAACGTCCCGATAAGGAGAGCGCGCAGTCCTCCGAGAAGCCCGAAAAGAAATCGAGGACGGACAAAGTCACCAAGGAAGCCGTGAAAGCTGCCAACAAACAGGCCGCCAATGTTGCCAAACAAGCTGCGAAATCTTCGACGGCACAGAGTTCTCCCAAGGATACCGGACAGTCTACCTCAACCACGGAGCGCAGGCGAGAGCGGGGCAGTGTTGCTGCCGCCGCCAAAATCCTTCAGCGAGACTTGGGGTTGGCACCATCTGGCGGTCGTCGGAAAGGAGGCAAAGGAGCGTCGGCGGATTCTGGCACGTCCAAGGCAGAGCAAGCTAGTGACGAGGCAGGCAAGAAGGAAGCGCCTCCCAAACCCTCAAGAGGTGCATCGTCCCAGAACGCCAAGGGCAGGGGAAATGCACCACAGACCAATGAACCAACTTCACAGTCTGAACCAAACACACCTCCTACTAGTTCTACACCTACCCCGGGTAAATCGTCGAGATCTAAAGGGAAGCAGGCAACGTCCGCACCATCTCCGGCGACGCAAGCCTTCCTCAAGCATGCCAATCCATCCCAGGGAGTCACAGAGCCGTTGTTGGAAGAGGCTTTCAAACCGTTTGGCAAGATTCTCAAGGTGGAAATCGATAAGAAGAAAGGCTTTGGCTACGTTGATTTCACGGATCCCAGCGGACTTCAGAAAGCCATCGCTGCCAGCCCCGTGTCGGTCGCCCAGAGCCAGGTGGTGGTCCTTGAGCGGAAGGCCAACCCGGGTGGAGAGAAAGCCCGAGGCAAGAATCGCAGTGAACCTCAGTCTGCCAATGCTAGCGGCAACAACAGTAACAACAATGGCGGTGGTGGTGGAGGTAGCCGCGGAGGGAAGGCAAATGAAGGTGGCTCTGGATCCTCTCGAGGACGCGGTGGGCGATCCAAGAAGGGCGGAGCCAAAGGGGGCGGCGGAAACAGCAATGCAAATGCACCAGGGGGAAGTGCGACCGAGGCGAAATGAAGTTAATGAATTGTCATATAACGTTAGATAGAGATACCCTCGAAGGATACTTGATATACGAAACTAGACTAATGAGGCATTGCATCGCAAGAGTAGATTCACCTACTCTAGCTCCAGCACATCATATGATCAGCTTGAACTGGTGTCTATCAGTTGACCAAAAGTGTTAAAGCTAAAACTCTGCTATGATCTAGTAAAAACTACAGCGAAAGAGTGTCTTTGAAAATAAACAATTGTATTGATTCCGTGGCATCTAATCCACCAATTTCCAAACCCAATATTAACACCAAACATTAAAGTGCAAAATAAAGGGACACCTTTCAGACCTCCTCAACACCCACCAAGACCGACCGACCGAAGTCAAGACATCGAGACTAGGTAAAGATCATCACCACTCCCTGGACACATCGCCCCGCAACACCCAAACAAACTCGCAAGGAGTCGTTCGGAGCATCAAAAGGACGCGGTCGAGTCGGAAGTAAACGCGGCTTCACTTTAGGGCATTGAGGACATAGCAGTCATCAGCAAGGGTGGAGATTCTGTAGCTCTTTAGAAGAGTTCAGAGGTGGGACGTCTACTCTAAAGTGATTCTTTGAACTGTTGGCAAGATTGTTAGTATATGCGTTTCTTCTTTTCCATGTTGTTCCCAAATGTAGGGAGGGGGAGAACTTACGTAGAGTCGCTTAATTTTCAAAATGAATGGGAGAGAGCCGGTATTTATATTTTGGACAGGCACTAGCGCGAGCGCTAGTGAGAAGCGAGATCAAGTGAGTTTGTTCTGTTTGATTACGAGTTGACCAATGGGGTACTGGGAAAATTTTCAGGGCTCCGCTTGTTTTTCGGCTTGGCGTTTTGGGATTTTTTTGGTTCTTTTGTTGTTACGGCATTGAATCTTCTTGTTGATGTTTATTGGTTGATGGATACTGGGTTCATACCGCCATGCATCCGCGGCAATACATTTCTTTATGTTTTTGTTGTTTAAGCTATGTTGTGCGAGTCTATCGGCCCGAGTCTCGGTATGCCGAGAACGCTCCGTGATATTTCCATGTCCATTCTGCTCTTGCACTGAACAGTGTCTAGTAGATGGTAGATCACTCGGTACAACCATTTAATGCCGGGTCTAGATATTCTATAGAGGTAGTCTATCCCTTTTAATTCCTTATAGCGGGCATTGCGTGAATCTTTTGCGAGCGCATGACAGCGATAATCATGGGGTCTTGTTATGGTCCGGATATATATTTTCACTGACAATTTTCCTATACGACACATTTACTCACACGAGTATCCAGGTCAAATGCACCCTCCTGGCTCCAATGAAAAGACCCTCCTATGGTCGATTAAATCTCAACTATCAAAATCAACTTTATCTAGATACGTGACGTCAATGAGTGGCCACATTGCTTGACGTTGAGCTTCGAAGCAGCTCCCTTATCGCCAATCGACGGCCTGATCAACTGCACCGCGCTTCATCTCACCCGGTGGTCTGAACTTTTTCAATACAAATACACATAATTTTTAAACTAGATTAAAAATCTACAGAAGACTTCGTACATCAGGAGCCCAATAAATACTAGATGACCTATTGACACTGGCACCTATTTCTTTTTTTACTTAATACTAGCGCACGGAGTAGTGAGACATCCCAAGTCACATGACCACACGTGACTATTCGTTTCTCCCCACCGATGTGATCTGACTGTCAAAGAAATCACCGAAGGGTTGAACCCCTCTGTCAGATTTCGCCAAGTTGTACAACTTCGGAACTATTATCCTATCCGGAGCTGCTCCGGTCACCGGTCTAAAAAGAGAATCTCTCCGACGCCAATATTCTGATGACATCCAATCCAGACATTGGCAAGTCGACGATGTGCGTCAGCAAAAGGGGAGATCATCCATTAGTATTTACGGTACATGTGGCCACGAGGAATCCAAAATTCGGTGTCATAACACAAATGTCGTTCTCGAAAATTGAAGCAAGTATTGTAGCGATACATAGTAGCAAATTCTGCCTCGTTCCCTGCCAACTACTTACTCCGGTCGCCCGTTTCCAACCTGACGTCCGTGCTTATGTTTCCCATAGCAAGCCTGCTGATACATCGCATCCGCTCGCAATCTCGGCACTGTCTGTAGAAAATCAGCAACGTTGCAGAACCCATTCGTTGCATCTTCACATCCAATCAATCCGGCAGTCGGTACCGGGGCACCGTTCAACACGAAGCGGATATAATCGGTCGTGTCCTGGATATCGGATAGATCTGGATTCGTATATTGAGTACTATCCAATACCTCCAGATCTGCATCCTTCGGACAGATCCAAACCTCCGAGACCAAACGCGCCCCGAAAGGAGCAACTTTGTTTAACAGAAATGTCCGAGGAACAGCATGGTCTACCTCCGACGGCATGCCTTTCGGACCATAGTTAAAATACCGTAGGCCCAAAGCAGTCAGAGTACCAATGACGACCTTGTCGTGCGACATATCCATATGCAGAGGTTGATGGATCGGGAACGTGGCGGGGTTGTTATCGAACGTAGTGTTAATGCTTGTATCGCTGGAATTTATCATGCTGCCCCTAAGCCGGGCGGCGAGTTCCAGCACGTATCCGATACCTTGGGCTCGTCCCATCGGGGAACCAAAAGCGGATGCGCCGTACAGTCGCATGTCAAGGCTATATGCAAAGTCGCGCCATTCTTGTTCGGTGAATAGTCCACAGAAGGATGAGCTGCCTAATGTTGCATATTCATACGCACAGAGGTTCATCATTGCCAGCACGTCGGAGGTCGTGAGGTTGAAGTCTTCCGGGAAAAACTTCGATAGTCGGGCCTGCGCATCTTCGGTCATTTTAGGAATGAACTTCTCCGATGCATGGATCCTGTCATGTGATGATTAGCTCTAATATTTTATTTGGAACGTTCTATCTATCGAACTACTGGATGTCCTACCCTTCCTTTATATTCCCCGGACAAGAATGTTCAGCCGCCAGGGTGTTATTTACACCATGGCCCTCCGGCATGACCACAAGATCATACTGCGAGTACGAGCTATTGGCACCAGTATTTCCAAAGAAACCAGCTAATCACCACCAGTTAGCAAAACCAGGACCATCGAGGGCAAGAAGAAAAGGATACACTGACACAACCACCACCTCGCACTCTCCAAAACCCTCTGCTTATCCGTCGTCCTGAAAATCGGCTTCGGCCTCTCCGTTCCGTTAGGATAAACATTCAACGCCGGATCCCAAGCCGCCATACCCCGTGGTGCCCGATACAGCATCCGACCATATTGTGACCAAATACGAGCACCAGAGCTTGCTTCCATAGCAGCACCCGTAGCAAGCAAAATGTCCCTGCCAAGTAGATACTGCCAGTTATTCAAGAAGGCCAAAGGTCCGCCACTGATATTGCCGTTGTGAGCGCCACTGTAGTTCTTGAGCTTCTCGCTAAAGGTCTCCATTCCGCCTCCGTCATACCAGGCTGACTCGGGATAGCGCTCTGCATGTCTGTGTAGGACATGGGCCTGCGAGAGCTCACAACCGCGGGGAACGCCCTTTGGTACTCCGAAGCCGTCGGATTCTTTGTAGGGGCTGAGATTCGACCAGCTACTGGTTAAGTCGAACCCCGATGGGGATGCAGGGTCCGCGGGGTCCGTGGTCGCCGCCGATAGGCTTGATGATGGTGCAGGGGGGGTAGCTGCCAGAAAGGCAACTAGGGCGACCTGGGGGTTCATGAAGTGTACCATCTCTCCGCACCGTCCACAGGTACGCTCTTGTGGTTCGTTGAGCGAGAAAGGTAAGAGAAAGTTTCTCGAGCTTTTGCGGGAGAATCCGTGGTAGACGTCATTCGCGCGCCAGGCCCTCACGTCATCGGATGAACTACCGATGTAAAATATAGATGCAAAATATATAATGGTGACAGAAATACGAATAATCCGGGAAGAGATAGAAGAATGATAAACCTGACATCGGCACCGATTTGGTTAACGCGTCTGACTACTTCGCGGACTGGTTTTCAGAAGCCCTAACAGTACTCTTTTGGCCAAGGAAAGGACTCGGGCAAATGACTGGTAGATAACCCTTGTTCTCAATGTGTCTCGAGGTAATGATCCCGAAGTCGATACTATTGCATCTGGAGGACCAAAGCATTTTGTTGATAGACGAGGCTTGGAGGATATTTGTACATATTGTAATGGATGGTCCTGGTCGTGTATTCCTGCGTAGGGTTTACACTGTTGTGAGAGGGGATGACATCCATCCATCAGGACTAGGATACCAAGTGACGATCCCCGTGTTTGAATGGTTCATCGACGGGATCTTAGAGTTTTATCTAGACCCTTTTCACACCTCTTGGGGAAGAGGTTCCACGGTCCAACTCAATATTGGATTTGCCTGATCGGTGTAGAGATCGGTTTCGCAGCTTTGCCACATTTCGACCTTCTTAACGCAATACGGGAGAATCTCTGAATAGTTTTCCATGGCGCTATATGGATGAAGGCAGGTCACGAAGAAAGGTGATATGATCGCGGTGCCCTAGTCCTCTGGGTTGGTGTGCGGATTGTCACAATGTTATAAGTACTGTGCACCTGCAGATGGAATGGTTCGGGGTTGTATAGAGTTTGCTGTTCGGGGTCTTGACGTCAAGCGGATTGGAGGAACTGTTCGTTAGAGTAACGCGAAGGTTTACCTGGCAAACCTTCGCTATATCGACAAAATATATCCTCAATGCTTACCACCCCCCCTCATTCCCTTGCTACTCGCACGGATGCTCTTTGCCTTTCGACCGAGAACCGTGTTCGCTAACTGTAGTCTACACGATGATTGAAGATGGAAGAGAAACATATTCTTAAAGGGAATCAACGAACCTTGACTCATTTTCACCTTTCCAGTGTACCTCATCTCCTATGGCTTTTCGGTTGAGTTCTCAACTCGTTGGCTAGGGGCTTTTGCTTTGAATTGATGCGCACTATCCTGTCTTTCTCTATTCCTGTTGTCTCATGGATACATAGTCAATGTATCCTCGCTAACTCGAGAAATGAGGTCTTCTCATGTCTCCCCACGTGAGCTCTGCTGATGCGCTACTCCTGCCAGATGCCATCAACCAAGTTCAGAAATACGTCGTCGCAGCTTTTGCGGCCATCACTTGGTACAGCTCTGTGGAGTTGGTGGTCCTCTGTCTATCTACCTTTAAACGCTACCGGGGCTGCTACTTCTGGAGCTTGTTGATTGCATCCGCAAGTCTGACCCCGCATGCACTAGGTTTTATCTTCTTTATCTTCCCTCTGGGAGTTTCGCCCTATATTGCTGTTACTTTGATCATCCTGAGCTGGTACTGTATGGTAACGGGCCATTCTCTTATCTTGTGGTCTCGACTCCACCTGGTGCTGCACATGCCAAAGGTGCTGTTTGCTATTCTTATACTTATAATTATCGACGCTATACTTTTCCATGTGCCGACTACGGTTCTCCTTTATGGCTCTCTGGCATCCAATCCCTCTCACCCAAACCAGTTTGCTAGGGGGTATAATGTGATGGAACGTGTCCAGCTTATAGGATTCTGTCTGCAGGAGCTGCTCCTCTCCGGTATATATCTGTGGGAAACAGCAAAGATGCTCTACGTCTATCCGGACCAGCCTCATCGTCGCATCTTGACTCAACTACTTGCTATTAGTGTTATTATTCTCATCCTTGACGTCGCAGTTGTTGGGATTGAGTATGCGGGATTTTACGCGCTGCAGGTGATGTTCAAGCCCGTTGCATATAGCACCAAGTTCAAGTTGGAGTATGCGATCCTCGGTAGATTGGTCCAGATCGCTCAAGGCCCATCATCTGATCCTGAGCCGTTATGTTCTAGTTCACAGGGGGCGCCCACTTTCACTTCAGGTGGTCACAGCGGCTCTGGTAGCAACGATGTGGGAGGTATTGATATCCAGGGGAATAATTCAGATGCATTCTCTACGGGCTTTGCAAGTCCTCATCGGCCGCATGCACTGCCGTAGCGCAGTATTGGATGCAGATTTACTGCCTTGAGCAGCCACCTACTCTCCGACTTCCGTCGATAAGTACAAAATTCTAGCATCGAGAGCCATAACCTGCTACGATATATACATCAATCACAGGAACAATTGGTGGCACTACATTATGATGAGCTGGTGTGGTCCTACTGCCGTTTGTGATGAAATTCCGGCCAGTGATATTTTAAAATGCAACATTTCACTCCACTACAACGGCTAGGGTATTCGCACAAATGGCATACTCACTAAGTGCTACTGTTATTGCATGCAGCAAGGGGACCTGGCCCTTTGCAACCCTTTATCATGCTGATTCCAACGACCCTATTTTTTTTTAACGAGGTGAATACCACCTACAAGCGAATTTATGCTAACACTAGTCTGCACGTTTGTCGTGTAATAAGAATGTATGACTGTGTTGAATCTGATTATACAAGGTGAAACAAATATAAACCAGAATCCTGTGTGAGATTTAGAGTCACAGAAAGTACTACAGAAGAGCAAGATAACAAGAGGCAAACACAAGCTCTCTTTTTTATCGGAAGATTCCTATCAGACGGAACGAACCATGGAACGCATCAAGCACACTATATCTAATTTACTACAGGAAGTTGAAACACAAGACATCCTACATCATGTAACATATGGTACAAAAATCCCCAATTTGTTAAACATGCTTGTTTCTACAATTTTGAAAAACATCCAGGCTCCTGCGTCCAGTGGATAGGGTGATCTACTATGAAGACAAAAGAACTGTCTACTATTGGAATTATGTTGATCTGCAGCGTTCTGCTTCCAACTGCGAAATATGTGCAGTCCTATTTGAAGGTCAGAGAGCAGCTATGCACGCACTGTGGGTTGGTCCTTTATACGACTCGGGGATCAAAATCACGGGCTATCCCAAGGAGGTCAGTTTTAAAGTTTTAGAACCCGGGAGGGAGGATGAAGAAATAATACTCAATATGGCTCAAGGTAAAGGGGTAATGCGAGTATGTAACCTAGAATTCCAACCTGAGACGCTGACACTTTCCTTGATGATAGGTGTACTCAAGAACATGAAGCAAAAATTACCATTTAAAATTTATTCTGTCTTTCTTAGGATGACAAATAGCAAGCTAGCAGCACAGAGAGCTCGACTTTGGCTAGAATAATGCCAGGCAACACATCCAATGCGTTCGAGAGCCCTTCCCCGACGAGCCATACACCTTCTCATAATTCAAACCCCTAGCTCTATGAGACTACTCGACATCAAAGAGGAGACTATGTCGCATTAAGCTATTGCCGGGGCTCGACTGTATTTTCTACAAACACTCTTGCTAATCTACCATTGAATGGTGCAGATATGGCCTGGGAATAGGGGCCACCCATTGCGCGAATGGCAGCCGCTCGTTGCTAAATATTCCTAACGTCAGTTTACAAGACCTAGCGATCGACTAGTAGATGGTGTAGCGCTTAAATTTAAGAAATTCGGGATCGGACCCTATCTTTTTGGGCTGTGGGGTAAGAATCTTCCTTTCCAGTTAGCATGGTATGCGACAAATTCGGCTCCCAACAGACAATGACTGAATTTTCCCACATGGTCTTGGGTCACGGTATATAGCCATTGTGACTATAAAGCAGAATGCTTCCCTAGGTACGAGGCAGAACTGAATCCATGTGAGGTGGTCAGGTTGCCAACAGATCACAGCCTAGAAAGTGATATATCTTCTCGAATCCTTGTGGTCTCATCAAGGGTCATTGACGCAAGCGTCCACTTGGCGAGCTCATGGTATACTAAGAAGCTGACAGTGAGCGCAATAACCAATGGACATGAGTTCGACGTTGACGAGGATATCTCCCAATTCGAGGAGGGTTTTGTTGAGTGGCAAACTGCACAGGCGGAGGAGCGTCTAGTCAATGGAGAGGCTATACTTTGCCTGGAACTATCGACATATACCTTGAGATATGGGTGAGTCGGTAGGGAATGGTTAGTACTACGCCAATCATCTCATCGCGAAGGGTATATGAGCGTGTGGGAATAATAGATTTTGATTACTACAAGCATAAAGAGAAAGAATCTGCACCACTCTTGAATATTCCTCGCTCATCTCACAAAAGAATACTGCTGATTATCTAGCCGAGGGAAAGCGCTTGGATATATTAGTTTTGCTCAAGTTTGGTTAAAATGTATGCCTTACCAAAATCACTTGATGATTCTAGGAAATGCCAATGAGCCTTCTGATTCATATGTTTATTGCGAATATATTTTGTAACCTAATGCACCTGAATATTGATAGCATTCATTATATGCAACCCCTTCACCATTTTTGAATCGAAAATCTGCAGCCCTAAAATCCTAATATCAAGTAAATTAAAGTCTTATCTAGATACCGTAGGTGTTAGCTGGCTCACATTAGCTCCAAACTAGTGACTAGTAATAATTGATGACAGCGTATATTTTGCAGATGCATAGTGAAGTAACCAAATTTGTAGATTCTTCTAATGGCCCTGCATCTCTAAATGAGAACAGACGCCCCATAGTGGAGAAGAGCCCTGATCTATATCCGCAACTAGGTTATTACAGCTGCTAACGGATGCTGTTCTTCGTCACTGCCCACAAGGGCCAATTGAACGTAGCTTGAGGTCTAATTTGCCCTAGACAGTGAGCCTTCGAGCCTTTGTATCTTCAAGAATTAACAGTCACGCACAGGCATTTAATTACGCCAAAATATTGGTTGTTAAAAACACTCGCGCTTAGATAGCGGCCCATGTTTGAATTGGAGGCAATAAGTGTCTCCGTTATTATCAAGTCCTTAGAGCTTGGATTCTTTTTCTAACCTATCAGCAGGCGTGTATTGGCTATGACAGTAACATCTTCAAGTTGAATCTGCCTGCGGGACCACAAATGGCGCCACGCTTCCTAGCTTCTCGCATGTTTCGGTGAATTCGCGCTCTGGGTTCGAGTAAACTGTCACCCCGGCCCCAGCCTGTAGCCACTGCCGGTCCACATCTTGGAACACTGTGCGAAGAATTAGTGTCGCATCAAATAGCTTCGAGCTTTCATCCAGCATGAGTACCGCACCACAGTACAGATCCCTGGGTTCAGGCTCAAAACACTGCATTGCCTCAAGATTGCCCTGTTTCGGTATCCCCGGAACAGTGATGTTGGCTATAAGACCTGGCAGGGCGTCCCAGCCGTCGCGGTCAGGTCTCAGGCGCCCACAAACATGGGAAAAGAGATGCTGCACGCTCCCACGCGGCATAACTTGCATGAAATCTTTGATAGCGATTGTCTCCGGTAGACACACCTGGCTAAGCCGACGGATGGACCCCTTGATAGCAATGACATGTTCCATGACCTCCTTGGCATCGTTGAGTAATCTGTTGTCGAATGGGTCTAGGCTGGCGCCGGTGGATTTTGAAACTTGGGTTCCGGCTAGCGCTTCCGTAAATGCGTTTGCGCCCTCGATGGAGATAAGGACTTCGGGACTGAAGCCGGTCGCCTGCATGCCCATGTGGTGGAATGAGAATGTGCGTGCCGGGGTGTTCGATCGTCGCCCGTGGAGGAGGGTCGCGGGCATATCTACCCGGAATGGCAGGGGAACTTTCCTGGATGGAATGGCTTTCTTATATTTGCCCTTCTCGATATCTGCGATTGCGCGGGCTACACGGTCCTTGTAATCATCCGCGTTCACTGAGAGATCAATCGCGATTTGGGCAGATAGGAGCTTTGTATAACTCGCACAATTGGATTCAAGTATGGTTTTGATCCGATTGCTTACATCACGGGTATTCTCTTCAACATACCCCGTGATCTTTATCTGTGTGCAGTCAATGGAGACCTGCACGCCAGGAACCATAATGCTTAACATCGGCCACTGACCCGGTTTAAAGGATTGACCCGAACACCGAGCGGAATAGTTGAACCCGACCTGACCGAATATCCTGCCATGGCTAGAATACTCTGAGAGGAACTGTCGTACGTGATATGTAGGTAAGCCGGAAATGGATGTCGACTCTCTGCGTCCTTCTTTGTCGATTTTAGTTGCGGTCTGTCCACTTGGATCGATGACTAGGGACGCTTGGGCGTGAAGACCAAGGTACCAAGTGTTTTCGCGCTCGTAGATGTAATACTCGTCTTGTTTGTAGAAATCTACGAGTGCAGTTATAGTCTCCAAGGGAAAGTCAACTCCAGGGAGGGTAATCAGCTTTTCAAATCGGACCATCCTTGAGGCTTTTCAGGATGCGAGACTGAAGCTAGTTATCGCTTCATAGAATGGGTTGATGAAGGGAGGGAGGGAGTTATTCGGAGAGAGAATCCAGTGTAGGCGGTTTGTAAGTATACGATAGGGGAAGATATCACAGCTCGCCGCTGATATTGTTTGTGAAGATGAGGCTGATAGAGGTAGCCAGATTGGACAAGTGATCAACCCTGTTAACCCTAGCTGAGTTTCACTATGCCCGGCTAAGCATGCGTAAAAGAAGAGGGGGTATTTAAAGATACTCTGTGGCACTCAATTACAATATTCTAGACCCAATCCGAAGCTATCTCTCCCATGGTCTGTATGACGGCGGACCCTGACCAGTTCATTACGCAATTGACCTAGATGAAAAAGGTACAAAACTCTGCTCTAGTCCCGGAGATCATAATCGTTACATCTTGGCTGTTACATCTTGGCTGTGTGTTACATCTTGGCTGTACATCTTGGCTGTACCAAGATGTAACATGCAACCCGGTTGTGGCGGATGTTTTATTACAAACGCCATCCTCTACTCCAAGAGCTATAGTAATGCAGGAGAGTATCCTTTTACGCGGGGGTGTTATATTTCTGGATATTGATCTGTCCTTCTACGTAATGGCATATCCCTTTGGACTCTCTCCAAAAGGTTGAAATGTTGAAATCAATTTCAGCAGTTGCGATTTGTGGTTCCTTATAATAATCCCCAAGTTTGTTCACGGCCTGTCCCCATGGTTTTACAATCATCGAATGGCCATAACTACTTCTTTCCTCATTGTGCGGTCAACGTGAGCCGCTGCTATCACATAGCATTGTGTCTCAGCGGCTCGATCCCAGAGCGATGTCTTCCAATGTGCACGTCCCGTATGGACTAAGAACGCTGAAGCGTAGGTTATCATCCGAGCATCTGGTCGTCTTAAGGCGAGATTTCTTTCGGGGAAGCGTAACTGTAGATGAACCACCTCATTCTACGTATACCTGTTACTTTATGGCCTAGATCCTAGTCATTTTGGCTTACATCAAAGCAAACGGATAAGCCAACGTGGCAGACAGGGGTCTCAAATGTGGGTAGAATTCCAATGTTCTTTTCGCTACTAGTTGAGGTATGGGTAGGTCTAAGGAGCCACGCTGGCTGACATTGCCTTTCGCATTAGCCTTTGGCATTTGTGCAAGATTGACTGATACGTTTGCGGTCGATATTAGCTGCCCCACAGCTTATCGAGAAGAAATAAGCGATACTTCATGTTAGAGCAAGTCTGTGTGGTTGGGTCCATACTGTAGTAACCATTGTTAGTGAGGAATCTAGAAAGCAATGGTATAATAGTAAATGTAATGCTTGACTCGGGAGAGGAGGACCGCGAACCGGAATCGAGACTAATAGGGCGAGGTACACCTGAAAACTGAGCACCATCAGGCGACCTTGGGCGAATGCACTATACTGCATGCGGAAGGAAGATACTACAAAATTCTAAAGTATATCCAACGCTTTTACGACGTTACCAAGGAGGGTGAAAGGTTGCCCAGCATCCTGGGTACAGAAAACTCTGCCCGCTCTGGTTTCGTTGTAATCGGGCAGTAAGCAGTGCTGATAACAACAGAGAGAGCAAGACCAAACGCCCTGATACAGAGTGGTCCAAAAAGGCCAATTCCGGCCATGGCCCAGGCAGAAAAAGTGGCCTGTTAGAGACGATAAACGTCCACTCCTAAGGTACGAACCTATGAGCTATTGCCCGAAAGAACGCCAGCAGCAGCCATGCAGCAGCAAATCCTTGCTATGCCTTGTCTAGAAGGAAGGTCACACCATCCTCAGTCAAAGACTCAGTGAGATCAGCTCAAATGCACTGCTATCGAGAACAATCTCTGAAAAACAGTCATGGCGCTCTAAGATGGACGGCTCGTACCGACATCTCCGGACTTCGGGAATGTCTTCCGCAGAATCTAGACTGTGGCAATTGATAGTAATGATCCATCTTGATGCGTTCTTCATGCTCGGGTTTTACAAACATAAATCTCATACGTAGCAAAGATCTCCGAATGGCCGCATATGGTAAGTCAGCGTGGTATCCAAGCCTTCCGCACGTCTCCTGACATCTTGCTGACCAAGCAAAACAGGGACTAACAAGACATTCTTCGGAAACTGTGAAAAGCTAATATATCTGGAGGGGCCGGGTAGCCACATAATTGGGGCCACTGTTTCCGGTTATTCAAGGAGACTTCCGTCCTCATTCCGGGTACATACCAATGATGTCAATGCCAGGGATTTTGTAGAAAGACATAACCTGGAATGTACGAGAAGTCTGGATGGGTCTTCACTTCAGCTAAATCGTACAATTTCTGGAAAGATACATGTAGAGTAGCATATGAAAATATGTCTTGTCTAAGTGCTACCCTGACGATTGGCTTTTAGACTGTCCTTATCAACCGGTAATGGCAGTCTTAATCTTCTCTTTCAAGTCAGGAACCGGCTTGTCATCATCCACCTTTAGAGCTTTTATCACCCGAGCCAATGAAGCATAAATACCAATCATCATTAAAACCTCCACTAAATCCTCCACCGAGAGCAGGTTCAAAGCATCTTTGACTGTTTCGGGCCTATTATCATAAGTTGCAAGTTGCTCATCTATAAGGCGAAGAATTACCCGATCCCGATCAGTCCACGGACCCTTCCCTTCTTCTATATCTCGGATAGAAGACCCAATAGCATCGATCTTAGCTTGAGGAAAGCCAAACACCTCAGCCACGGGTAAGTTTACTTCATACTCGTACTTGGCCATAAGAATAGTGGCGATGCGTAGTACAATCAGCTGCCAATCGAATACTGGAATCTTGCGCTGTTTCCCATCAAAGCATGCACCAAGGAGATCGCTGAAATGTGGGAATAGACCGTGGGAATGGGCCAGAGTCAGAAGGATGTTGCGCCGAAAAGGAAGCACTTTCAGCTTTTCTTGGATAGCAGGGGGAGCCGATTCCGAGTCGACGTAGGGGACAAGACATGTTTTGCGGAAGGGGTCTTCTCCCTCAGTCCCATTGGCATTTGTGTCCGGCATCTTGGCAGTCTCTATTTGCGTGTTAGTATGATGTAGTTGTTGATATTTAGTATTGGATGAAACCTCTTGACTGACACTGAGATTGTGTATTGCAAAGGGAAAGTTAAGATTGCAGATACTGATATAATGATGGTATGGTGATAGGTCGTAGCAAGAGACACCGTTGAGCTCGCTGCAAGATATGCCTAACGCAGGAAAACGCCTTTAGTCCTGCAAAGACTAACCAGTTTCATAATAGAACTTACTGGATGACCACTCCTTTATGTTGGCAGAGCGAATCATGCTAGGGGGTTCTTCCCGCTCAAGAATGAGCATGGAGACGCAGTAAGGGATTTATGACATATATGACGGCATTATGGTTGCCTCCCTCAGAAAATTGCCGCTCTTCTTAAGGCATTAGAGAAGCTAACCGGCTTGTACAAACTTTATCCAGGGAAATACTGAAGCTAACCTTAAAGTGATGATTAGTGGCCAGAAGTTTCGATGATTGGGGGTGGCTTTAATTTGTTACACCGGTTGTTGTTATGTGGATTAGGTTGTCATCCCCGAAGGAGCTGGAAGTGGTCTGGCCAAACTGTTCCCAGACTTTATGACACATTTCATAATTAAGCAGCGCTGGAAGGTCCCAGTGGGGAGAATTCGCTGATCAGATCGCAGAGCACCAGTAGTATGACTTAATTCGGGTCATTCTGGAATGCAAAACTGGGTTACTGCATGACGACTATGACCTGTAGCTTAAAAGTAGTGGGTTGAAATATAAAAGGTAAGGTATGATTCTAGGCCACGCCCGATGAGCCTTCTGGTTCAACGGTTTTTGGAGTGTCGAATCAGAATATCTGGCTCTTTGACCTTCAATTCTCATCTCCGCAATGAATGGTCCCAAGAATACCCAGTCGCAGGCACCTCGTGAAGTCAAGATCAAGTGGCCTAAGCTTGATACAACAATTACAGTGAAGTTAAATGATTCGAATCCATCACTAACTGACTTGTTCGGGAGTGCACTGCCCTATCGCTCTCTCCAGACGCATGCTGTTGTTGCCGGGGACCAGCTATATCACCTTGTCCCATTGGAACAGTTAATTGTGAGTAACCCCTATCAGAGGACTTTCATGACACTAATATCTAAAAGTACACACCCCCCGACCATAAAGCGCCTGATAGAGCCAAGGAGCCTGACGGTTCGGTGTTTCTTTCCTCATTCCAGCACCTAGTTATCAAGTACGGCACGGTGACTGAGCACCAAGCTGTAGCCACTTGCGGGAGGGTTATCAATGAAGACTTAGAGAAATTACGCTGGGTTGCAGAAGAGATTTGGAGAAGTCAATGCGAAACAAAGCAACCTATTGAGGTGGTCCTGTGGGATGCGTCTAAGCCCGAACCTGATTTTAAAAACCTCCCAGTCTTTAAGGTTCAGAGAACTGGTGTGACCAACGAGGTGAAGAGCCTGGTTGAAGAGATCTATAAAGAGGTACGTTGACGCTGGAACAAGACTATATTGAAGGTTTCTAGTTTAACTTGAATGAGTAGACGGAGAGATCTTGGTCGAGTATTTCTGAAAGTATTGATAAAACACACCAGGGCCAGGCACCAGAAAAGCCAGGATCCAAAAACTCCTACCTTGGTGCTATGCTCTTTTCAAACAGTGTAGTTCGGACCCTGGGCTATCATATCTTTGATAATATTCTAAAGCTAGCTGCCACACGTCCCGAGTTTACCCTTCAGCATTTAATTATTCTCTATCGAGACGTTATCCCGCCGATATCCGAGTTTGTTGGCCATCTGGGGCTGGAGTTTCTCTGCGATACCTATTGGAAGATTGATAAATTAATCAAACAAAATGTTGAGGGCAATCCTAATGGAGGGGATGCTCGAGAGGACTTCCTTGCAATGGTAAGTGCGTTGGCATTCTATGTCAACCTTCTCAATGCCCAGAACATCCATATGTTTCCATGGAAGCATGCAGCCGAATATCAAATTCCGGCCAAGTAGGCAAAGGTGCTGCTCTGAGGCAAGAAGAAGAGAAAGTTGAATTCAATAATAGAGAAAAGGAGTATTACATGGCGATTATTGGGTCAGGGGGTCCCCGTTTATTTGTGTCGAGGAACAATTGATACGTATGGAAGAGCTTTTACTGTTGGCTATATTCACTATTCGTTTTGGGTGTGGGCCCTTCGTATTTACCATTATGCTATGGTCACTATCTACTGGCCTTATATTGATTGACCATTAACTCGAGCTTGACTAAGATACACGCTGGTATGGAGATGTAGGGGAACTATTCATCCTTGGCCCCTGGTGCTTGTTGCATCTAAAAGAATCCGACGATCCTCGTCAGCACATTCAGTATACACATCTTGAGAAAGCATTAAGGTTGTAGTATTCGTCTTCATAAATTTACTCTGACAGTCGAGCGAGGCATCTGGAGTATCGATGTAGTCATCTGGCGTGACTGCTATCCGTCATTCTTCCTCTGGGGTGATACTCTACCATGTGGTTGATTGATTTCTCTATTCCCGATTCCTTGTTGCTACTCAGGGCGTTTGTCCACCATCTTCAAGCCATTAGAAAACTTTTTCGGTCCTGTTAGCCTCTTAACTGAATTTTTATTATCAGGAGTTACGCAGGATTGATATTCTAGGAAAATTGCAGGGGTTGACTTTCCGTGTAAGTAGAGTAGAATACTAATGACACCAATGTGAATGAGCTTTCGTCATGAACAGCACCAACAGTCGTAACTGAATGAGATCATCCAACCATCAATCGCTGCCTATTCTTTCAAAGAGTGGCAGCCATCGTCTTTTTTCCCACTTCTGCGTTCTTCCCTTGTCGAAACCTACATCTCTATTCTATCTAAAAATTGCTTACCATCCACTATCAGATAAGGCAGTTTACTAATACAAACGTAGAAGGATGAGTAGCACGCAAGGAGGCGCAGTTGCCAAAGCTGCTCTACTATGGGATGTGCTAGAACCGATACTCGGCATGCTATAGAAATCATCGAAGGCAGCGGGACGCTCGACTGGTTTGGTGTAGTGCAGTATGTTGGACATGAGATTGGTGTCAGTGGTAGCTATGTAGCAGTACAGAGGGATGAGTGATGCATATGGATCATCCACGACATGGCTGGTGAAGTTGACTAAAGCGGAAATCTGCCTGGGTGTGGTCTTGTTGTCGTGAGAGACCACGCCTCCCCAGAACTTGCCCTGCTCAAAGGCTTGTAGGTCAATCCGAGTGACTACGCCGAAATTGTTAGTACCACCTTTTAGCGCCTTCCAAAGGTCGGCATTGGATGTTTTATTGGGCGCTCACAATGCGGCCGTTAGCGAGGACGACCTGATAGATTGAGTCGTCAGCACCTCATTCCCGCTTCGGTTGGTGTTCACATACCTGGAAGTTGACGCTGTCGCAGGTCAATCCATACTGGGCCGAGAAGAAGGAGTTCCCCCCTTGACCCTTTCAGCATTCAATCCGGACTTGACGATATGCCGTTTTGAACTTACCGCCGGTGACTAGACCACCGACGCCCACGGTGGCGGCGCGCTCACCGGACACTGCGACGCCATGTTTTCCTAGGGTTGAATATACTGGGCCCCATCTTGCGCCTGGCTGGATCGACGCGATCGACGTTGCAGGGTCAAAAGCCGTAGAATTGAGCTTGGACAGGTCGATGGTTACACCGGCATCGATATTATCAAAACCCGCAACGGTGGTATGCCCACCAGATCGAACGGCAAACTGGCAGCGCGGTGTGTGGTCGTTATATTTGACAAGAGTCGACACAGCCAGCGACACACCGAGGGCAGGGTACGGCTGAACAAGGCAGCCCGAGTACAGGCGTACATCCAAAGACCAGTATGATTCAATGGACTCTTGGTATCGGTTGCTATTCTGGTAGAAGACCTGATCCTGCAGGGATGTGGCACTAAGTGCCTCACACTAGGATCCTCTTAGCACGGTATCCTAGCGGTAGCATTTACCCGATCCATATAAATTGTGATCGAGGGACTATAGTGAGATGCGCTTACACATGGTGACAATGCCTTCTCCCCCCCAAAGAACGCCGTGAGCCGCGGCTAACGCTGGAATCAAAGAAGGGAAACCCTTTCATCTGGGTGGTAAGAACCAAATTGGAACGAGGACTACGAAGAATGTCCTGTGAGCCCATTGAGGCGCCCTCTTAACACCAACCGACAAGCGCAAAACCCATAAATTAATCCAGCGAACATGGCGGGGGATCCCTGCCGGAGCAATTTCTGCCTGGATTATCCTCTCCTCTTGAAGCAGCCCTTAAAGATAATCTAAATGGTGCCATCGCGGGCCCGCGTTTGGCTAAGTGGGACCGACACAAGTACCACGACGGAAATGGTAACACCGATAGGAACTCTGCGAGTGGATTTAAATGCATCTTGACAGGGATCAACGACGCCAATCGTTAGTCTGCATGCGCCGTCGATGCGCGTACAGGGGTACATTGGCCTCCTTCCGAATCTCCTATGGCTGGGTCATCGAGGACTCATCTCACACCGTCATTCTAGGCCTTTTAAACCACTAAAAGGAATACTCTCGTCTCACTCGCCCCTGAATGAGGAGATAGTCCCAAGACGAGTCGTTTGTCCTAAGCACATCGCAGGTAGACAGGATTATGCGGTCCGCGCTCAATGCATTGGCCTGGAATTAATCAAGCGAGGCTCCGAAGGAAGAATCTGGAGTTGCGGTTAACTTAGATAATTCGTATATCAACCGCACAGTCTCCACCCACTGTATGATTGCATCGATTGAGATGAGGCCCTCCACCTGAGGACTTTCAGCACCCTCGACATCCATGGGCCTCTCAATGGGCAATCGACCCACCGCCGGCTATAACGCCAAATTTCGATAACCCCGTTCAAAGGCTCTACAGGGCAGAGTAGGTGGTGGTGATCGTCGGAGTCGTTCTGTGCACGTGTTCACTCGCCATGCGGCTGTATACTAGAATCTACCTCTCTAGAAAAGTTTGGCCCAGACGATGGTGAGCCTGTTCAGCTTGGAATTAGTCTCTAAATTTAAACCTGGCGTACTTTGTGACTAACCATCGTCTGGCGGGGTGCAGTATGTGTAATTTTTGCATGGATATGTCGACTTTGGGGGAAAATGCTCCCTTTCTAACTCTATAGCCGGTTAATAAGAAATGATCCAGATCTTCGCGGTCGTAACCCAATGTTTAGCCATGGATATGAGTCTGGCAATACTCGTCGGCGCATCATCATTACGCTGAGTGCTGCCCATCTCCAGTGGGAGGGAGGATACGAGAGATCTGGTTTCGGAATCCATGCTTGGAATATGGAACAAGCGACATTCAATCGGTTTCAGAAGGTGAGCTGAGGCCCATCCGGCCGTTGCTGTGTATGAAATTGGTTTCGAGCAGAGGATAACCATGGCCATGGAATTGTCTCTACAGGTGGTTATGGCAGATTCCATGATCAATCTCCCCTTTTTGAGCTTTTGCCAAAATAGTTATCCTCACTCTTTATCACCGTCTGGTCAAACCTGGAGGTTGATTATCTACGCTGCTGGATTTATGATATTTGCCGGTCGGCTTATCCATAAAGAGCGGAACATGTCGGTAGAAGGAGCCTGGATCAATAGGGGAGCACTGCATATGGCATCTGCAGGTGTCAACATTGTGGCTGACGTATTTCTGATTTTGATTCTCACCCCAATGGTCCAAAAGCTGCGAATGGGACGAATCCAGAAGATTGGGTTTATGGGTCTATTTGGCTTTGGACGTGCGTACGTGACTCGCTACTGAAGCCTAATTCCTTGCATTCCTCTTCTGCCTCCGACTATTATTGGTAGCCAGCAGTATAGGACTATGGTAAAGAATATCATTCGATGGGTCACATTAGTCCTATTAATCATGTCCGTGGAGCAATCTTGGGAAATGAGACAAGCTCCTATTAGTGTCCGTCAATTCTAGTCGTCCAGCTCACTCGTCCTGGAGAGGGTCTCTAACGTGCTTCTCTATAGGAATATCCAAGGCAACTTTATGGTGGTGCTGTTCGCGAGCTTGCTCTTTCTCAAGCAGTTTCTCCGTGCGCACAACCCCGGGTGCTTTAGCAGCAGTGACCGCGACAAAGAACATCCGACCATCCAGTCTTCGGGACCCCGAAGGTTCGTGAACAAAAAGCCTCGTACAATCGGTCACAGCTTGCTGGCACCAACAGAGCTAGAGATGACTGAGCATAACTGAGGGGAGGCACCAGGGCGATTCCCGGCCGAAGACTCGGTCAGTGAAGTAGCAATTATGACTAGTTCAGGGGTCACCTATAACGATTTTCGTTGATGTGCTTTATATATAATCCTTTAGACGTGGTAATGCGTATGTATTGTATGTGATTCACAGTCAAATCCCTGTAGAACCTGAGGGAAGTAGGAAACCCAGCTTTCCATTAGGGCATGGACTGATACACCTGTGTCAATGCACTACAAGGAAAACAAGAGACAAAAAAGATCTGACAAGAAGGGGATTCGAACCCCTGCCTCTTTCGAGACTCGAAAAGACAAAGTTATCCTTGTCTAAGCTGGTAAATCAACTTGACTCGAGCGCCTTAGACCGCTCGGCCATCTTGCCAATGTTATTGGCTGAGACGCTCAATTAATGTTCCAGAGTGCTAAAACAAAGCTATCCAATATCAATGCCTTAAAACCATTTGTGAGAGATGAACAAGTTGACGGACTACGACAGTGTTTACCACCCCGCACGAGTTACCACTATCAATAAATGACTGCTTCGCATGTGGTATGAGATGGACTCCGGACATCGGTGAGACGGGATCAAACTCCCGTCTCGGCTTTCGGAACCGGGTGGGGGCTCTCCCCCGGGCCATGGTAGTGGCTTAGTGAAAGGCAACCATGCATCAATATAGTATAGGATGACTGAGGCCGGTCCCCGCAGCCAAGTGTTGGGCGGACAATCCTTGCATTTCGGATAATTAGGTCTTGTCACCTGTCGTAATGATCTCAAGGCCATCTATTTGTCACACAATCTGCCCAATTTCTGACATGTAGAAAATAACCGAACGCCGAGAGACATATAAAACGACCTTTTGTCAAGCTCCTACTCGAGTCGTGTCATAGACAGTAACACTACCTCGTTGTATTTCCCAGCTCAATCCACCAGCTAGAGACTTGAAGAAGGAAATGCTTACCTCCGTCCTGTTTTCGTTTCTCCTATTACTTTGTGCGGCAGCAGCCCCAACCTATGAAGTAGATGTCGCGATTATAGGAGGAGGATTGTCCGGTCTATCCGCCGCCAAGGATATCGCAGCCGCCGGTAGGAGCTTCGCCGTGCTAGAGGCTCGCGATCGCGTTGGCGGCCGTGTGCTGAATGTTAACCTTCCCGAGGGCACTGTGCAAGAAGTTGGCGCAGAATTCGTGGGACCAACCCAGGACCGTGTTCTCGCACTCGCTGCCGAGCTTGGGTTAACCACGTATAACACATACAGCAAGGGGAACAATAGTCTCCTACGGAATGGCACGGTGACTTCGTATCAATCTGACCCAGCTACGGGCGGCGTGCCACCTATAAACGCCGATGCCATCGTTGAGCTTGCTTCCTTCCTCCAAGAGGTAAATGCCCTAGCCGCAGAGATTGATGTGGAAGCTCCATGGAACCACAAAAACGCCTTGGCGTGGGACAGTATGACACTTGCAAGCTTTATCGACTCTCGCATTACGTCGCCCGACACCCGATTCCTCCTCGAGACCGTCATCGCCAGTATACTCTCCACCGAGACCAATGAGCCGTCGTTTCTGTATACACTAGCCTACATAGCGTCCAGTGGCAATGAAACCACCGTTGGTACTTTTGATCGCCTCACCGGAGTCGCCGGAGGTGCCCAGGAAAGCCGCATCAACGGCGGAACCCAACTGCTAGCCTTGAGATTGGCCGAGAAGCTGGGGGCAAAGCATATCCACCTCAACGCACCCGTGCGCAAAATCAAACTCCACAACAACCGGTACCAAGTTACATCCGACCGAGTACAAGTCACAGCGAAAAAGGTCATCGTCGCCATGTCTCCCCCGCTGGCAGCTCGAATCTCGTATGATCCGCTACTCCCCGCAGGGAGGGATCAACTGACACAGCGGATGCCAATGGGTGCAATCGGCAAGGCAATCGCAATCTATTCCACTCCCTGGTGGCGCGAGCTTGGTCTGAATGCACAGGGACTGGCTGACACTGGCGTGATCCGTGTCACTTTCGATAATACTCCGGCCAATGCATCCGTTGGTGCGATCATGGGCTTTATCGAGGCCGATCAGATGCGAGAACTTGACACCTTGGATGAGAGTCAGGTGCGGACATTGGCCAAAGAGAGCCTGGTGAGTATTTTTGGACCCCGTGCCGCCGAGCCGACACGGATTATCGTTCAACGCTGGGATCTTGAGGAATTCTCGCGCGGTGGGCCCGTCGCTTATGCCCCTCCTGGCGTGCTCACTGACTATGGCACTTACTTGCGGGCACCTGCTGGGGGGATTCACTTCGCGGGCACAGAGACCTCGAACTACTGGACTGGGTATATGGATGGTGCTATTAGATCCGGCGAGCGAGCTGCAGTAGAGGTGCTGAAAGGACTTTGAGGAGGTGGTGTGCTATATACATATGCATCAATGAAGCTAGAAGATGTAAATATGCCCACATGGGCGGGGTTACATTCGTTTCGAGGTGCAAGCTTCGTTTTCTTTTGATTCAATACTTTTATTGCCTCTTGCGGCGTACCGTAAACTCTTCATCCGCTATACAGCATGGCCGTTTTTTGGACTCTCAACTCTTCTTACTCTCTATGTAGTTACGAGACCTATTCGGCTCAATAAATCGCCGTCTTTACCGCGGTCCAACACAAGAAGACCAGTAGACATGTTCGCATATCCTGTTCGGAGCATCTATATACTTCGTGTATTCCCCTAGACTGAACTGAATATCTCCATGGAAACTACATCACCCCCCTATACATAAATACAGAGAAACTAAGAAAATCGCGATGAAAATAAACCATTTATGAAATTAGCATACAATCAAGTATCTCCTGCACAATCATAATCTCATTCGCCACACAACAACGGACTTCGCCTACACTTCCTCGTCATAACAGTCTGTTTCTGCTTACCATCATCATAAAACATCCACCCAGTCTGTTCAAACCCAGCACTATAATAAAGACCAAGGCCTGCGTTGCTCGCCTCCAAACCCGCTGGGACGCCCTCTTCCTCCGACCGCTCAATACCCCAATTAAGTAACTTCCTTCCCACCCCTCTCTTCTGAGCCTTGGAACTGACCCCCAGGTAGCACAAGTACCAGCAGTCAGCTGGCTGACGAGCCCTCACGGACTTCATTTCCTTCTCCAACGCCTTTACCCTCGATATTACAGCCGACCTTTTCGGTGTGCTAAACAGAAACGCGTACGCGTTTGTGAATGTGAGCTTGGATCGTTTTAGCCCTAGATTTATATCCTGTTTAGCCCACATGAACATGTCTATAGCTGGATACATCAGGGAACAGCAGCGGCCCTATTGAACCTCCAGGGAAATACATACTTCTGCTAAAGCTCGTTCCCCGCCAGCTTCTAGCCGCATGCGAAGCCCCCTTCCTCTCCCAAACTGCGAATCCGACTACTTTTCCCGGCAATGACCCGTCATCCTCCGGGTCTTGGAGCCGAGCCGCGAGAACGAATTTGCCCGGATCATAAAACTCGACCTGCAGGATGCATTTCCACAGCGCGATGAGATCCTCGGGGTGTTCGTGACCGCCGGGGAAGAACCAGTTGAATAAGGGATCGTCCCGCCAGGCATCGGCGGCGATGTGATATAGTGGTTCTAGTTCTTCAAGGGTCGTTACTCGGTGCAGTGTGAGGGTAGCCATTATTTAAAGTCTGATACGTAGTCAATTGGCTAAAATTATTTGCTGTTTTGGTTATGCTTGGCTCATCGTATGATTCCTAGTGAGATGAGACTGGGGTATGCACTTTATGTATTGCGACAGCGCGCTGCGGCCAAGCCCCGAGGGCCGAAGCCCGCCACATGCGATGTGGCACCGAGCTCCATTTCTACTTGGCCAGATCGCCTTGAACCTGGCCTCTTGTTACAGGCAGCTAGGTTTCTTTCATTGGCACGGCGCTTGGATTGGTGGCTATATCCAGAATGGACGAAGGAGAATAAAATTAGGTACTACAGGCCTGAAAAGGCGTGTAACCTCCAGTCTAGAAAATGTCAATAAGCCGAGGTGTTGATGTCTTCAAAAATCCTCCATGTTTCAACTATATACCAGTATCTGTTCTCGTTAGACTGCCTGCTCTGTCTGCATCTTTTCCTTCCTATATCCAAACAACGCCCGAACATCCACCCACAATCCACGCGAAATATCTCCCAGCGCGCCTGCACTTTCTACCTGGGAAACGAGTTAACGAGATGCTCACTGTAAACCCTATTTGGGCGCACTTACCACTGGATATACAACACAAATCAAGACACTAGCCCAAATCCAAATAAACGAGACTACAAACCATCCCGTAAAGAAGTCCTTGTTGTAGACATATCGTGTCCCGAACAGGGTAAACGGGACGAGGATAACAGCAACCAAGATAAAGGTTATATTGGCAGCCCAGGCGAATTGTTCCGCCTTTTGCGCTACGACTGGATCTATCGGTTCGATTTGCTCAAGTGTCTCGTTTTCGGGACATGATGCGTCTCTATTCGACGGCTACGTAATTTCGTCTTCAGATGATGCGGGGATAGCTTTGGCTTCCTTGCGGGTTTTCGTATCCGATGTATTTTCTGGAGTTGTCTCGGACTCGACTGGTATCCCTATAACCTGATTCACTTTACCCACGTGTTTCGGGTCTGTCGACATATGCTTTTCTGGGAATACTTAACTCAGTAGCACAGCGGCGACAAAACCAACTCCGAAAGAGGTCAGGTTACCAGCCACTGCATTCGTCACATCGCCAGTAGTAGCAACGCTAATTTCCCGAGAGCGCTTCCACGTCGTCAAAAACCACGCAACCAAGCCACAGGAGAAACCAATCCATGGAGCCGCGATAGCTGCAACAGTCCGGTTCCATAGTAGGGTAAGCCCGACGGGCACCGAAGCGCCGCCGACAATGACTCCGAGTACAGTCAACAACCACGTAAGACTGAGACCCACGGCATTCAGAACACAACAGAAGGCCGCCAGGACGACGGCATAGATAACAATTCCCCAGTGACAGACACGGACGAGTGTCGCAGAGTCCGTTTCAGGGCGGATGTACGTCTTGTATACGTCGAAGATTAGCAGAGAGGAGACGGCAATGAGCTCGGCGGAGGTAGAGCTCGTGACTGCCATGAAGAGGAGAATGAGCATGAGGACGGCGCCGCCTTTCCCTAGGAGCGTAATTGCCGTTGCTGGTGCTGACAGTCCTGCGTCTACTTGCTCGGGTGATGAGGGATTGGGATAAGTGGGGAATGCCGGGTTGCTTGTTAGGGCTGCGCAACCGAGGCGCATAGCTGTTGCGAAACCGAAGGGGATTCCTGTCTTGAGCCATCTATCAGATGGATCTTCTTTTAGACGCTGAGGACCATAAGTAGTTGTGTACTCACCGTACCATGCAATGCCGCCTAGCCTATACGCCTTGACGGAGGTTTCAGGCCTGGACGCAATTGCCCGCCGCCAATACGCTTGATCGAGCCAGACAGTCGTGAACCCGGAAACAAAAATATCAATGGCGAATATAAGACCACCGACGGAGCGAAAAGCTAGATACGATCCGTCTGTATTCCCCTCAATCGGCATTTTCCGCGATGCCTCCTGGAACAATTCAAACAGCTTCCCGGGACTCCCGACAAGGCCACTCGTCGCCGAGACCAAGAAACCAAATACCAGCATCGCGATAAAAAATTCGTAACGTATACATTCATACCGGTCAACGCTGCTACGACCTGCGCACCGCCGAGGACTAGACACGCGCCGACCAACATGTTTGTAGCGAGTCCATTGTACAAGCACGTGAGGTGAGCGATCTTACCATGTCGAGCAAGCACAATCTCTGGCATGGTATGGACATCGGGCGCATTCGCTTTGATCTTGATGGCGATGACGGAGAAGAGTAGGATCTGCAAGGTGCCCATGGCACCATACCACATAGGCCCGCACACTCCATAGCTATACGCGAAGGTTGAACTTGTCAAGAGTGTTGCTGACCACGTCCAGGATGAAACGATACCGGCGGAGATACGGCCTGGTTTGATGGATCGTGACGCAGTGTTGAATTCCTCCGCGCCATGGGTGGAGAAACTAGTGTAGCGGTTCTGTAGCCAGGTGAGGCCGCGCATGAAGAGGGCAAAAATGCCACCAATGCCGATGATGATGCCATAGCTGGCACCGGAGGGGAGAACCTGGAGTTCCTGGGTCATGGTAAGATCCAGCTCCGTATGAAAGGCTGGGAGAACAAATCTGCGTCAAGGAGCAGAGTGTTACTATATAAGTGCCGCTTGGGGAAGGGGTATGGCTTCTCGTCCGGAGTCATTGATGGATATCACTGGCAGTGCTGGTCAGCTAATGAGGAGACTGATAAACCTTGCAGGTGCTTGCCAAATAAGAAAGCAAGGTACTTTTATCTTATCGGAAGTTTGGAGTCGAGGATCATCTTATTTAGAGACTCTGCAGTTGGAGTAGCAGGATTCTAGCCCTAAATTCCTCAACTGCCGGCTGATAAGGAAGGACCTTTGAGCAATAAGAACACAGGCTGGTCCATGCTACATTTAACCCCCGCTCAAAGATGCATAAGCCACTAATGAAGGCCTCTAGTTGTTTGCCTATCGGCTGTCAACAATACCTTAATTAACCTAAGAAAAGTTTGGTCGTATACTATGCTATCATAACACCCCGAGCTTATTGTTAGAACAACCACAGACGACGGCTTCAGATGTAGACTTACTGATATTGACTGTTCGATTCTTACAGGTAGATAACATTGTAGGTGACTACTTAGTTTGCTGATCATTCTTACTAATCCTGTTATTTAGACAGTGGGGAGAAATCAGCTAGCGATGAGCAGCAGTCTAAAACCACGAAGGCTACAACCACCCTTGTATCTGTGTTGACACCAATGGTCGACACCAGTCCCTGCAACAACATGGTGGTTGAACTGGCAAAATTCCGCCTGGAAAGCCATTCCTATGTCCCACTCCAGATCTATTACCCTCATTGTTCGCTTCTATACTGAAATCCTCGGCTTCCAGCTCGGCGGTGAGAAGGTCGAAGAAGACACATCTGAGTTGACATTTTGTTCGGTTTTCATGAGCAGGAAAGCTAACACTAGTTTCTATTTCTCGGAGGTAACCGAGGGAGGCTTTAAACCATCCGAGGCAATGATTGCACTTGGGACCCGGGAGCTGGATGTGTGCTATCAGTATCTAAAAGGACATGAAGAGGTGACACTTGTTGAAGGCATTGAAGATACGCCGTGCGGCTTTCGACAGTTTACCATTCGGGATGGCGATGGGAACAAATTGACCTTCTTCAAGTTTCTTGAAGGACACCCGGGTGAAGAATAAGTTTCGTCCCCATTCTGAGCATTTCTCTCCAAAAGTTGTCCATTTCGAATATCAGGAAATCTGGTCTCAGAGTTGGACGTGCTCAACCGGGATATTATTCAAATGATATCAATCAACCTTGATCGTATGGGGAGAACGCCCGTCTTGGCAATATGGCTGAACCATAATTGTAGATGCAGCATAAGTATTTCCTCTCGAGGCCTTGCAACCCTTATCTCCTCCATTCGTCTATAAAGAATGCCTGTATCCTGTACTGTAGGAGAGGGGAATTAGAGTGACTACGTGATTCTTGATTCCGGTCGTCTCCGCGATCTAGGATTGGATCTTGGTCTGGTTCGGGATGCGGATATCAACCGTTAAGCTTCCGAGCTCGTCATGGTTTAGTCATAGACTCAAGACAGAACCTCAATGATTAGCTCGCCTGCACCATCCGGCTGTGGGATTGGTCTTTTGAGGGGTTCCATTTGTGTTACCTGTCGAGAACCCCGCTTGGTGTTGCTCAGATATGACAATCTGCTCAGATGATCATATCTTCCTGCCGTTCCTGCCAACGTTATTGATACCTTTCCCCCCAGTACAAAGGGACCAAAATGTGAGGAACCGTCTTACTGGCCTTTATCGAGTGCGATTAACGGAACTCACAATAGGACGTAATAACCGCTCGCAATGTTCCGCTCGGGGAAGCTGATACATATTCTCCGCATTGTATGTCAATCCAGAAGGGAGCCAACGACCCGATTATTTTTGCCCCATTCTGACGGAGCTTGACAGAACTGTAGAGTCGGGAAACAACAGGTCCGCCGGCTGAATCTTCTTGAGTACCAATCACACAGACTCCTGCGGCAGGTATGTCATGGCATATCCTGGTTCATGAATACCCATAACCTGCGCTCACGTAGAACAGTATGGAATTCCAGTACCCAACGGAGCGGTCGTCACAGATCCACAAACTGCGAAGTCTGTGGTATCCGAGATAGGTGAGCCTCTGCCATCACATTCCCGGAAGGAAAACAGGAATAGGGGAGCCTGATGGTGCTCTAACGGCGAAATATATTGTTTCTGTTCAAGTACTATGAACATTGAACCTAATCATGGCCGAATAGACGCCCCATCGCTCCTCAAATCTCAAATTCTCGCAGGAGGACGTGGTAAAGGAAAGATGAGCAGCGACGGAAAGGGCGGCGTTCGAATAGTGAAGACGTAAGTTCACCGGGATCGGAAACGAGGCAATCACTCATGGTGCACCCAGACCGGACGAAGCCTTCGACAATGCGTCCAACATGCTCGGCCACTACCTAACAACCAGCCAAACGCCACCCGATGGTCTTCTGGTGAAAAAGCTCTACATCTACAAAGCGGTGGATATCGCACATGAATACTACTTTGCTGTAGCATTGGACCGTGAACGATACAGTCCGGTTATCCTCATATCTGATGAGGGAGGCATCAATATCGAATCGAACATAGACAAACTACATAAATTCTGGTTTCCTCTGTCTCAGGGTATCACGGCGAACACCATAGCCGAGATCCGATCAAGGCTACTCTTTTCCACCAAGGAAATGCCGACAATAGAACATATCATCCGGCAAATGGTAAAGCTCTTTCAGGAGCGAGACGCGATTCTACTTGAATTGAACCCACTTGCCCTGACGCTGGAGGGGAACTTTGTCTGTCTCGATGCGAAGTTCGACTTTGATAATTCGGCCCAGTTCCGCCAGAAAGATGTTTTCGGACTCGAAGAACGCTTACCGGACATGGAGGTTGAGCATGAGGCTGCTAAACATGGGCTGGTGTATATCCGTCTTGATGGAAATATCGGGAATATCGTGAACGGGGCGGGATTGGCGATGGCGACTAATGATCTGATCAATATACACGGGGGGAAGAGTGCCAACTTCCTTGATATTGGGGGCAAGGCCACGGCGCAGACTTTGCGGAAAGCTTTTGAGATTTTGACCAAGGATGTCCGGGTTGAAGGCATTTGGATCAATATCTTCGGTGGTATGTGTGGGCGATATATAGGGCATCGAGGAACACCACTGACGAAGCTATAGGTATTGTACGTTGTGATATGATTGCCAGGGCGATTCTTGAAGCAGCATCGGCTATGGGAGGTTTCCATGTCCCGGTGGTAGTGAGGTTGCAGGGTACAAACAGCAAAGAGGCTATGAGATCGGTATGCCACCATTATCTAGGCCTTCGAGAACAAACATAGATCTAACTCTTCTTCCATCATAGCTTGCGGAATCGGGATTGAACCTACATACAGAGACTGAGTTTGAGACGGCAGCTGAGAAGATCATTGAACTCACTTCTACCTGAAACTGACATAATCATGAAAGTCCTTGTAAAGCGGTCCTTATACGAGATATTCCGTTGTGGCTGGACGCCGGTTTCTGAGACTATATTTGCGCCATTAAGTATGAGCACCGGCTGATCCAATTTACATGATTCGCGAACCATCGAAGCACGAGTCGTTCAATCTAAGAAGTCCGTCTATTTGGAGGTTTTCTCTTCTCTGTCGTAGGAAAGACTATTCATTTTATAGTCCAATATATTATGAGCTATACATATTACTGTGAATTATATCTCTAGTCTCATGCATTATAGATCAACGAGACTGCTCTGCTGCGCAAGGGAATCAAGGCGATATAGAGAAATTTGAGCCTTAGCCCTTTGAAACTTTACACGAGGAGAAAAGAACAGTGAAAGGCAACATGAAATCATCGCCATCTGTTGCATAGACTAATGTCAAACGCGAAGCGGCCCACGGAAACATTTCAACTTTCATCGAAACTAGCTTCAGGCCGCCGTGGCTCGTGTGGACCAGAGCTAGTGAACTCAAGCAGGCCTAGATTGGTCCAACTTTCATCATATAGATCAGGAGAGCCTTGCCAAGAAACTTAGCAAACTGATGCGACGATTGGAAATGTCATTAGTACGAGCTTTGCTGCTAATCTGGACTTGGCTGCAATCGAGAACAATCCAGGTCTTAAGGAGTGTCAACTGATCTTCTAGTTCTAGGATCTAGAAGCGCACATAAAGCTGTCTAGCTGTGTCTTCCGACCCTCAGATCAAAACACCTATCTAATTTCTTACTCCACAATTTCATTCCGAAGTCGTGTCTCTTTGATAACCTCACAATGCCTGTTCGAGACTATGGTGTATGGAAGGCGAAGCCTGTCCGCTTCACCTACGAAACTGATCAAGAAGACCATATCTCCCCACATCTCTCACTATTTTTTACCACTAAGGATGATTCCCATGGTGAAGGACGAGCGGCAATCAATATCAAATCTGGTGACATAAGTGATTCCAGGCTGGTATTCTGGTTGGTTGAGAACTTCGAGAACTACAATAATGATATTCACCGGGAACTGAAACCCGGTTTTCACGCCCTCGGAGGCTCTAATGAGCAGCACCCTGGCGGACTTGCACTCGACTATATCAGAGATAATTTATTCCGCAGGGAAAGTGGAAGACTCCTACCTCATGATATTCCCGGGCCAGGGAATGACATCCTCGATGAACTCATACCCGTGATGGATGCTGCAGTAGTCAAGGATGCCATCATCTATATTTATGGATCGCATTTCAGCAACGGACAGGGCATCCACAATATTCACCAGAACCAGGGAAGCCCCAGAAAGTACCAGAGGGATAATGGCATCTACCAGGACGGGGGTCTGATCATTGACTTTGGGGACCATTGGACAGGTGTATTCATAGGCTTTGCATCTCAAGCCATCCACACTGATTCACAGGGCCAGCCCTCTCCTCCACGTAGCTATTTGTCTTGGAACGATATTTTAAACCCCGAACTACCCGAGCGTCAGCGCGGACGGACCGATATCAATGACCGTCCCGTCACGATCAGCGAGGCTTTGATTAACCCTGTTAGTCCTCTAACAAGCAAACCCGAGATGGTCACCCTCGCGAATCGCACAGACTCTGCGGTACAGCTTGACGGCTGGAGCTTTCGGAACAAAGATGGTGATACTGAAGAGTTGCCACATGGTGCCAGTTTGCCCCCTAGGCGTCGTCAGAGCTTTCAGCTACAGAGCTGTGCGCTTACCCACAAAGGTGGTCTCATTACTCTCCTGAATGCGCAAGGACAGAAGGTAGACGGTGTGCGATATACGGCAGAAATGGTGAAGCCAGAGGGGCATCTTATATCATTTTGACCCATCATAGTAAAGACTGTGTTTGGATTTGACTTGGTGGAAATTATTTGTAGCATGTCGAGCACTATTATATTTTAGTCTATGTCATTATTTCACAGCCAGAGAATGTATACCAATTGGCTAATACTGATCGGTGAACCTACCACATTGATAAGTAACCCTGTTGGCCACATAAGGCGTTCCAAATAAGGCGTCTAGTAGATTCTCGCCTATTCTCCAGCTTAGCCCGCAAAGTACTCAATTTGCACCTTGGATAGTAGATACTTCTTCAAGCATATTCTATCATCTACCATATTCCAGAAACAACATGAATCTAGTACCTACATTGTAACCCTAGGTTTCTGATTAAGACAATGGCTCTTCGGGATGACAACTCGACTCATTTCATTGACGAACCAAAAGCTATCTCTGCTATATTGCACCGCTCATTTTGAACAACTAGCAATTATGCCGGCGATCAAGTAGGTTACAGGATTCATATTTGAGACATGGCATTATAGACAAGGACATAAACTTCGAACATTTGCCTTTTGCCATCATTCAATAGTAAGACACATAACGCCTGATGCACTTTTCAATCCAATTCATTGGGATGTACTTTTCTGATACTCCCCCGAAGCTCTTTTTCAACCTTGGATGCGGGAAACTTCTCAAGACTACGACCACCCATCAGAAGCCAGGATAAATCCTTGCCTGGTCCCTTCACAACACCCGAAGGCCAGTAACCTGGGTTCCCCTTCAAACTGAGATTCCGGTCTCTGATCGACTCATGCACAGTTTCATTAGTGATACGCGTATCATTCACCCCTTCCCCGTATTGAAGGGGCGTACGAGCCGAATGTCCCCTGAAAGACGCCAAAATCCTAGCAATACCCCATTTCGTAGGATTAGCCTCGCCCAAGCTCGTAGCCCACGGCTTATCCTCACTATCAGCAGCTCGTGGCGGATTGTGGTAGAAATAATCAAAGTCGATACCAAGCTGATTGTGCTTCGTGCACTGCGATACCATCCAAGCGAGCGTGATATCTGATAGCCGGGGCTCTTGGTATCCCCCACCAACATCCGAGTGATACCCCGAGAACCAAACCTGCAGTAACTCCTGCCCTTCATTGACTTTAGGCAGATGCCACAGGATCGGCTTGTAGGTATTCCGAGTTTCATCAAGCGACAAGGCATGAAAGGCGTACTGGACCTCCGGATAAAGCATCGTATTGGGTAATTCGAGCTGCTCGCCTAGCCAGCGGCCAAGCCAGGTATCGTGGAATCCGACAGTATCCCACACACCGATGATCTTGACCGTGAACGGGGGTAACGGCTTTTCGCGAAATCCGACCCGGGTACGCCAGTCCTTGTCCTGGTAGTCGTGTTTGGGCGCGGAGCTCGACGGGGCATTTTTGTTGTAGTAATCGTTGTAGACCATCGTGAAATTGTCCATGCCTCGCGATGTGAGGAGACCTAGGCGTAGGACGAGGCCGGCGACGGCTCGGGCTGTATACGCGCCGCGAGAGAAGCCGAAGAAGAAGATCTCGTCGCCGTCGTCGTAGTTGTCGACGAGGAAGCCGTATGCAGCTCGCACGTTGGAGCTTAGGCCCAGCCCGATGGCTCCTGTTTGCGGGTGTTACTCAATTTGGCTAATTATGGGTTTTCGGAGAGAGATTTACCACCGCCCAATTTGTCGCCGATGAGACCGGTTCCCACGCCTTTTTGGTAGTAGGTGATCTGCGAGATGCGCTTGTCGGTTCCATCTTCTTTGATCACTGCTTCGCGACTGATCGCTCTACTGAAGCGGGTGACATTTGTCGGCGGTTTGAACGAGTCCGCGGTGGAATTTTCCCAGGTTCCTATAACGCTGTTAATACAAGCTAAGACCTCTATACAGAGGGTGGTGGTGATGTGAGTACCATCGCAACAAACAATAAGTCGCTTCCTGTTCGACCAGGGCAGGGTATTAGCAGACACGGGGCCCATGTTCCTGATATGCAAAGTTCTGTACGGCAGGCTTTCCCTCAATAATCGACTACACATAATATTTTTCGCATCCTGAGCGCTCGAGGGTGACACCCTATATATACAGGGGATCGGGGAAGGCCGCTACTTAAGCGCCATTGTGGCGCGAGTTAGTTCAGCTCACATCGCATGCATCGCCCGTAAGCTGACGGCGTCCGTGCCAACAACTAGTCCGAATACCAAGAACAGACCGCAGTATCTGAGCTTTAAAACGCCCAGCCGCGGCTCGACTCCGAATACGGGAAAGAAACTCTAAAAGAGGCGACAGGTCCAGGGATGCCACAAGGGTGGGTCGTCGGACGACAAAGACGTAGGGTTTGCTTTTCGCGTCATGACCTCCGCAAGACTCTGGGACACGGTGGATCATGATCTTCAGCCCCGGGCCGAGCGTTCCATTCAGCGATGGCTGTCAAACCCCAGCTGAAGCGGATGGTTCAGCCGCGGGCCTAGACTAAGACTAGTCCATGGGTCGAGGCACTTTTAGAGGAACCACCGATGTGGAGGGACTTAATTGAGGCTTGGGATGATGTGACATGGTATATGATATTGGGAAGCCTGAGGTTTTGTTGCGTTATCTTATTCGCTGGCTAACTTGGTGTTTAAATGTGCGTTTTGTGAAATGTTTGCCCTGGGTCCAATTGTCAATTTTCTGACGTAGCCCTCGGGCTTTGCAGGAAGGTCTTGGAATTTGAAAGACGCCCACCTCACGTCGCCTCCGCATTGACATCCATTATGGTATCATGTATCATATACAAGAGACGCGGATATTTCGCCATCCAGTGTTTCCCGACCTCATCTAGCAGGCTTGCAAAGTCTAGAATAAGCCGCCGCGCATGACGAGCACCCATGAAATAAGTCTTACCGCACAAGCGGATCGGCCCACCAAACCGTATGAAGTTTACCGCAGGAAGACCTTTTCTTAGTTGTTCGGTTTGATCCAAAGGTCCATCAGCGAGTCCCTCCTCGCCTACGGCCTTCCAGTCAACATCCGTCCGGGCAAGATCAAACCCATCATTATCCGACACATCCTGAAGTCGTGATCCTACTAGTATATACAACGAAAGGACCAATGCGGAGAGGAACAAGCAACGCACAGGCTGAAAGCCCGTTCCGTCCGTGGGCTTCCAGTTCGAAAACGTGTTAAATATTTGGGCGGCATGTAGACAAGCTCGTCGTGCGGCGGAAGTCTTTGCCCAAATGCCGATGGCTTGTCGCGCAGCTTGCATGGCGTCAGGCCCTTCGCGACCAGCGGCTCGTTCCAGGAGGCGAATATCGGTCGTCAAGTGCAGACAGAGATTATGCCAAATGACAACGCAGTTTGGATTCGTGTCCCGAAGGATCGTGTCGTAGAGTTGGTAGAACCGGACGACTACATCGTTTGCCATGCTAGCGCGTCGATCAAGGCTATAGATCCGCCAGGGGGTATACTGGTGTTGGTCTTCTTGGGCCAGGTCGGAGCCAAGTATCAGCCGATGGTAGTTTGTCGTAAGGCGGATTATGATTGCACACATTGGTCCGTATAGACATGAGATGTGAACACGTTTCGGTAGGTCGGGTAAGTAGTATTCGTTGTGCGATAACTTCATTGTGGGTGCAGTTACACTAAAACCCTGGCTGTTTAGCTGCATCCACTCGCGGGCGGATCGGGCACGATAGAGATCAAAATCACAGGGTAGAGCGAGGTACAGTGTATCTGCGGAAATGACAGGGCTAATAGAGAAAATCCCGGACAGTGAGGAGTCGTGTAGGATTAAGCCAAGGGCTAAACTAGGAAATGAAAAGTATGTTAGAGGAAGACATAACATGGTAAGATATGGGATGGCCAACTTTTTCAGTGACTCCACTCGACTCCATGACTTCCATCGTGGATATTCTTCATGGACCGTCGACAGAACGTCTGACACTGGGTCAATATTCGAACAAAATAGACCCAGTCTCTGTGCTGCCTAGTTCTTCGTCAGCCACCATCGATTGAACCATAAAAGCGACATAGGGTAGCATACCGTGAGAGTGTATCTATACAGCATTTGTGACTTGGTCGGGGAGATAGTTGCCTGAGACAAGGGACAAGAAGTTAGACTGGAAGATACGCAGCGTAACTTAGGGAACAAGTACACACCTCGGTCACAACGACAAGATATAACATGTGATGTGCTAATATCAGCCGACTTAGCATTGCCGCCGGGTTTGAAGATTCGGGCGTTGCGGATATGACCTGTGTATAAACTTCGTCCAAAAGGGCCTAAAGGGTGTCATAGAGAGTCTCAGTAATCTGTAGCGTGTTGAGAAACCAAGGGGCAGACCTTTCACATACCGGGTATATATGATAAATGAAACGTGCCGCCTCCTCCGTTTTAACAAATGACAAACCGATTGAGCACATAAGGAGAAGTTGAAGTGGCTGTACAGCCTGTGCATCAAATGTAGGCACGTGTAATAACGGATACGTAGGCTGATACTTGTCGAGATAAAGGTAAAGACCTTGCTCAAAGATGTCGCTAGAATTTTGACAGAAATAGTGCTGATCACAGGTGTCACGCAGGTGAGTGTCGCTCCAAGAGCAGCTACATTGACGCCTGAGAAGGCTCCGCTTCAGACTTCGAAGCTGAATCTTAATCTCGTGAGTCAGCCATGTCTCTGTGCTACTCGGGAAACGAGCCTCATTCGAGGATCCTATCGGAGCACCATGATCGTGGCTTGAGAATATGTTGTCTGATGAACCCAGGGCGAGCTCGTACCAGACTGGAGTCCCAACTGTAGTGCGTTGTGGGGGTGACCAGAGGTTCTGTATTCTTGTCACCTTTTGAGAAAAGTGGTCAGAATAGGATGCTGATCCGGTTTCACTGCAGGAATCAGCAGTCAACCGATCAGAGATTCCATTTTCGGACCACGGTACGGCTGGTCCATCGTGGACTGCATTCTCCGCCCCGGGCATTTGATCACCAGGGAAACTCAACAGTAGATCAAGAATATCAGCGTCAGTATCTGCAGTGTTGAACACAATTGCATTGTGAGCGTGCTCTGCTGCCCTCTCAACTGGAAAATCAATTGCATTAGGGGTGGCCGAAACATGGTGAGTCGACTTTTCATAGGAGCCACTATTCTCCATTTGATTGACCTGTATCTCCGGTAGTTGAGAGATTTTTGCAGTTGAAGGGAGTGCTGTATACATAGAGCCATCATTCCAGGCTGAATTCTGACGCTTAGCCGCTAAATCATGCTCCAGTGATCTGTTAGATTCGTAGTGGTCCTCCGGTAGCGACATAGCTAGCGGACTGGAACGGAAAACAGCAGGAATGATGTTTTCGTCAGCCTACAATGTCATCATGTTATTCATAAGCCCATCATTTCTGGGGTCTAAGATCTTGGTCACCGTACTGGAGTGGCAGAAAAGCTCAAGGATTGCTCGCTTGTATTATAAGCAAAAGTCCCAGTCATTTCGTCGCGCGGCGTTCTCTTTCCATTTTGACGAGCCGTGGATCCAATATCCGCAGCAGATGTCGCTTGACGGTGGCCTCGCTGATGGCGGAGCAGGACATCTCTATTTACAATCGTCAGCTGATGGACCACAAAAGGCACTTCCGTCATGTGCCTAGTCTTGAGATGGTTTTTTCACCTCCGGGAAAACGGTTTCAAGCAAATTAGACATTGAAAGGGTCGCTCTCCAGTGTCTGAAGATGAGATAAATTATCCTTTCTTTAGCTTAAAGTCGTGAAAATTCATTGCTGGAAAAAATCATAGCTTACGGGACAACCGGTGTCGATTCAAATGCTCTCTTTTAGAAAATGTTTTATTGCATTGTGGGCAAGATATTCGGTGCGCCATCGTCCTGTCCACACAATGCCTGCTTTGAAGTAAGAATGGCGGAAGCAGGCAAGAATTGAAGGTTAGGAAGCGACTCGGATATCACGGCAATTCTGTTTTGCCCGCCATATCCCTCCCCTTCGACGCACAACGTTTTTAATATTACTCTCTTATGATGCCATGAATCTCAAGTTGGATGCCAAGTCAAATAACAACGAAAGGCACAATTTCAGACTAGGATAAGTTTATGTTATTCTTGGCATATGATTTCTTCATAGCCTTCTGGCTGCTGATTTCTCGGTTGAATATATATTTTCGGATGATCAACCTATCCGTCAAGAATGCAGAACATTATATCATTTAAGTTGATCATACTTTAACAATAGCCCGGAACATATACCGAGGACCTCGGAAGACAATAAACTCCTAGAAGTTGCTCACAATGCCACTACCATTGGCGGATAATCGGGATGTTATTATTTTCGCAGCCGCTTAGGCCACCGACTCGGGCCGATTTCAACGATCTACTGCATAACCGCTGCCGACCGGATCCCACCAGCCGCATACACACACTAGCAGCCCAATCAAGAAATGTCACCTAGAGACAACCGGTGCAGGACCAGTCTAGAGTCTAGACGTTTCTTTTGGTCTAGCAAATATTCTGGTCCACAGAAGACCTTCATGACTTCTTTCAGGTACTTATAATCTCTAGGGGGTTATAAAATTAGATACGTCGAACTAAACCTCTACAGATTAAGATTATTTCGCAACTAACAGCACTGTGCGCCTATCAATATTATCTAGGAGACTTCTAATCAGTGTTCCGCATAGGGAGTATGAAGTTCCTTGCGTATAGGCTAGATATAACAGATATTGAGGGCGCGGACCAACACGAAGGCAACAGCGAAAATCTTGTTCAAAGCGGTAGCAACATGAGCTAGCTGTAAGGCAGCCGCACTCTTAATAGAACCAGGCCCAGTCTGAGAGATAGACTTAGCTGCCAAATTCTTTTATACCTGTCACGCTCGTTGCCGGCCAATAGGCTGGATGAACAACGGTCATCTCTCCCTGAAGCAGCTTATTCAAGTTCAGGTTTCAAATCCCTAACGTAAGATAGAGACTGAGATCCTTTGGCTCTCATAGATCCTGCAATCTAAGTATTAGGCCCTGGGATAATCATATGGTTTAAATAATGTGGGATCATCCTAATGAAATGGGGACGACGAGGATAAGAGCAGTCAAAAAAGCGCAGGACAAAACAGCCGCACAGTAACGGAATCAAAAAATGAAAAAGGGGTAGGACGTGTGGAACTACACTAGATAATGATGCGGAGCACTACAAAATGACGTTTTCATAGATCGCATTTAGAGCGCCCACTTTGGATGTGGCTCCGAATGTGGCATGACCCGAATTGGTACTAGATCGGACACTCTGATAGCCCTATTATAGCATTCCCCACATCTGATGTGGCTCTCTGGTCGAGACTGCGACTCCGTTGACGAGTTGATTATTCGAAAGACATGTGACTAAGAGCTATCAATGTCTTAACTTCTCCACTCTTGACGAAATCTGTTCGTCTGATAAGCATTAGTCTGAAGATGTGAGGCTGAATCCGTATACCTACATGTTAAGATGATGAAGCGCCAGACCACATCTCCCATTGTGCAAGAGGAATATACCTTGGACAGTCGTCCTCGAAAGAGAGTGTGCAAAGCGTGCGACCGGTGTAGATCAAAGAAATGCAAGGTAAGACTGATATCCCGATTCTCGCCACATTCAAAGCCATTGACCGGTGTAGTGCGATGGGGAAAGCCCATGCAGTCGCTGTAGGCTGAATGGTAGCAATTGTTACTATGGTGAGAGAAAAAGAGCCCACGAAAAAGTATATCCTAGTGGGTGAGCTTGCACTAGCTTTGTAGCTTCTGCACCTGATCTTAGTCGCTAACCTCTTACGACACAGTTACGTTGAGATGCTGGAAGAGCAGCAAGGACAGCTCGTTTACGCTCTCCAAGAACTATATCGACGCGTGAGTCAAGGTAGAGGGTGGCAGGGAAAATATTTAACGTGCGAAGAGAATGGTCATCCACTTACTCACGACTTGCTCTCCCATCTGGGAGCTCTGGAACAGCCAAGGGACGAGACATTTGAACACGAGATTGAGATGCCGCAGAACGGAGGATACATGTCGAGTCCGAGCATGGCAGAAACTGCACTATCCAAGGTCCCTTCGCCTGTCTTGTCGGATGCCATTCCCACAACATATTTTTTTGCGATGCCTGACGCCGGTTTCTCATCACAGGAGGACCCAGGTTTGAAGGTTCAACCTCAAGATACAGAGGATAAATTCGATTGTTTTGCACCCTGGACGACCGATCAATATGGGGAAAACCTAACTATTCGGCAGAATTTGCAACAGTGGCCAGACACTCTCGGCCCTTTCAGCACTATGGATTCTATGATGGGTATCGATTGGATTGATATGCCATTTGATGACCCATTTTGTGTCGCTAACACCCAGTTTTCAATGGAGTAACTCTGTGAGTATGAGTACGAACAATTACTGAAAGAAGACAGAGAACTTTCAATGTAGAAGTACCGTGTCCGGAGTGATTGCAAATGAACTAGGGTGTACAACTTCCCATTCTCAATGTCTCAATGCCATTTTGCGAGACGTAGAACCCCATAGCTCAAGGTCCACAGATAATAAAATACTCTTCACCAAATACTAAAGTGTACTACAATGTTTTTTTATAAGCAATAGATGGAACCTGCGAGATAATTACAGGAGGTATCTGGTGCAAATCCTACCTGCAGCCCTTACTCCACTTGCATCGTCTGGTACTAGAAGTTATATCTGTGGGGCTTTCACGTTGATGTCTCTGATGATCATAAATAGTCTGGCTATTGGATGGACCCAACTGCTAGGAAATAAGAGATCTGGGTGATACTTTGGACTAAATCTAGGGGCCCTAAGCTCTGAACATTCTGTACGCCTTAGACATAGTTTCATAACCGAATAACACGGCTATTGTGATTAGGATCATGATCACCCGTATTGGTGCTTTATAGATAGCAAGGAAAGAACTGTACATTATATTTATCCGCCGCCATGATATGCAGGTGGCGCTGCACCCAAGATTGCACAGCGGCTCGCGAAGGGTATTGCCGCGTCGGAAAGCCGAAGTTTGTAATCGCAGGTGGCTGAGCCGAGGCAACATGCCTTTTATGTTCATTCATAATGTGTAAGAAAACAATGCATTAACACAATTATCAATGTGAGTGGCTCCGCATAAAGAATGCCATGTGGCTCCGGGGGGCCGATGTGGCTCCCATATTTCAATGTGGTAGATCGGCTTGATCGGGATCTTTGCCGTCCAGTACACACACATGAAACGATGACAATCGTCCTAAGTACAGAGCTGAGACAGCCGGTAACTGCTTATCAGCTTCTAGAATGACGAAATTCTCAGGCTACTCACTGAATGGGGACAGGACCACGAATCAAATGGCTGGCCTTGGTGGGAACATTGCCCTAGATCCGCTTCGGCGGATCTGCGTTATATTTTTGAATAGTCGTGAACGCCTCCTTCGTCTGTCTACTTTCCGTCCTTTCCATGTTCGGATAGCCGGCCCCTCGTCGGTCTCGTAATGATATACCCAGGCACCGAGCTGGGGGTATGTGGGGTCATAATGAGCACCATAGATACTTGGGAAGGCACACCAGGCTGTTTCGTAGAATTAGTGACAAAGATGCGTTTTGTAAGCAATATCCACTTTTCGATGTCTTGTTCCACATCTCTCTGGAATCATACATATACATATTCCTTCCCCTTCTGCTCCAAGTCGACGTTGGCGTACACATATACCCTACAGCGAGAATCTTCCAGTTATAGCCTCCCCTCGCGCTCATCCCTGTGTATGAAAGAGCCTACCGTATCAGATTGCTGTCCTTCCGAGCACCCCGACACACAGGATGGAGGCTCCCCATCGTGATGAGGCCCCAGCAGCCTCGCGAGCGTTCACAGAATACGAAGAATACCTCAGCGACGAACCTGAAGTATCAGAAAAGAAGCCGACTCTCGGTGTTCCGGAGATTAATGTCCGCGAAGCTCAGAGTGCCGAAACCCTCGCCGTCCACGATAATCCTCATATCGCCTCTCCCTCCGGTACAGATGCAGAATGGAGCTTGATGGACAGAGTCATTCGGAACAAGGAGCGTTCAGAAGCGGCCGGTTACAAAAGGAGAGAGCTGGGTGTAACGTGGCAGAACCTCACCGTTGAAGTTCTAGCTGCTGAGGCAGCGGTGAAAGAAAACTTATTCACGCAATACAATGTTATCGAGTTGGTAAGGGACTTTCGCCGAAAGCCACCTTTGAAAGCTATCTTGCAGGAGAGCCATGGATGTGTCAAGCCAGGCGAAATGTTACTCGTCTTAGGTCGACCAGGATCAGGATGTACCACACTTCTGAAGATGCTGGCGAATCGACGCCAGGGATACCACACGATCCGTGGCGATATCTCTTTTGGAAACATGAGCTCTCAGGAAGCAGCTCAATATCGGGGCCAAATTGTCATGAATACTGAGGAGGAGCTTTTCTACCCCCGGTTGACTGTTGGCCAAACAATGGACTTTGCGACTAAACTCAAGGTCCCAGCACACCTTCCAGCTGAGGTCAAGTCGATTGACGAATACGTTGCAGAGACTAAACAATTTCTATTAGAGTCCATGAAGATTGCTCACACAGTCGACACAAAGGTTGGCAATGAGTTTGTCCGTGGTGTTTCGGGTGGCGAGAGGAAGCGAGTATCTATTATCGAGTGCATGGCAACCAATGGCTCTGTATTCACCTGGGATAATAGTACCCGTGGTCTCGATGCAAGTACAGCTTTGGAATGGGCCAAAGCCCTTAGAGCCATGACCAATGTGATGGGGCTTTCTACTATCGTTACCCTGTACCAGGCAGGCAATGGTATCTACAACCTTTTCGACAAAGTCCTTGTTCTGGATGAAGGAAAGCAAATCTACTATGGTCCAGCTGCCGCTGCCAAACCATTTATGGAGGAGCTTGGCTTCGTCTACGCCGATGGTGCCAATGTTGGTAAGTAGCCGTCCTGTCCTCCATTTGTTTGCGGCTGAAAAAGCAGAAGAAATATACTCATACTATCACTAGGCGATTATCTGACCGGAGTGACTGTCCCTACCGAAAGAAAGATTCGGCCTGGATATGAACACCGATTCCCCCAAAATGCCGATGCTATCCTGGCAACATATAAGCAATCATCGTTGTATCGGCACATGATTACAGAATATGATTATCCCTCATCTGACGCTGCACGTCAGCGAACGGAAGATTTTAAGGAATCGGTGGCATGGGAAACATCCAAGCGTCTCCCTAAAAACAGCTCACTTACTATTAGCTTCTGGGATCAGCTCATGGCCTGCACTATCCGCCAATATCAGATCCTGTGGGGTGAAAAGTCTACCTTCCTGATTAAACAGGTCCTGTCAATTGTTATGGCTCTAATTGCTGGATCTTGCTTCTACGACTCCCCGAATACGACAGCTGGTCTATTCACCAAAGGTGGCGCGGTCTTCTTCTCGCTTTTGTATAACTGTATCGTCGCCATGTCCGAGGTCACCGAATCCTTCAAGGGCCGCCCTGTCTTAGTTAAGCATAAGTCGTTTGCAATGTATCACCCAGCCGCATTTTCACTTGCACAGATTACCGCAGATTTACCCGTACTACTCGTCCAGTGCACGCTATTTTCCGTGGTGATCTATTGGATGGTCGGGTTGAAACACACTGCCGCCGCCTTCTTCACATTCTGGGCTATTCTGTTCACAACAACCCTTTGTATAACAGCGCTGTTCAGAAGTATTGGCGCTGGGTTCAGTTCTTTTGAAGCTGCCTCGAAAATTTCAGGAACAGCTGTCAAGGGTATTGTCATGTACGCCGGTTACATGATTCCCAAAGGACACATCAAAAACTGGTTCCTTGAATTGTACTACACGAATCCTTTCGCATATGCATTCCAAGCAGCTCTATCTAACGAATTCCACGGCCAGATCATCCCCTGCGTCGGGAGGAACCTTGTACCGAACGGACCAGGCTACGAGGATGTCGGTGCTTCCAATAAAGCTTGCACAGGTGTTGGGGGCGCTCTCCCTGGGGCGGACCACATTACAGGCGACCAGTATCTCTTGTCCCTTCACTATAAGCATTCGCAAATGTGGCGGAACTACGGTGTAGTCTGGGGCTGGTGGGCGTTCTTTGCGGGGATAACTGTCGTTTGTACTTGTTTCTGGAACGCTGGGGCCGGTTCTGGGGCCTCTTTGCTGATACCCCGCGAGAAGCTGAAGACCCACCGAGCGCACCTGGATACAGAAGCACAGAAGGAAAAGGGTCCTGCCCGTGAAAAGGGCTCCGGAGATGCCCTCAACTCTGTTGCTGATGGAGATCTCACCCACAATACCTCAGTCTTCACCTGGAAGAACCTCACCTACACAGTTAATACCCCCACGGGTGAGAGGGTTCTGTTGGACAATATCCATGGATGGGTCAAACCTGGTATGCTTGGTGCTCTGATGGGCTCTTCTGGTGCGGGAAAAACCACTTTGCTTGATGTTCTCGCCCAGCGGAAAACCGAAGGAACAATCAAAGGATCAATCATGGTTGACGGCCGTGAGTTGCCGGTCTCGTTTCAAAGAATGGCTGGATACTGCGAGCAATTAGATGTTCATGAGCCCTACGCAACGGTTCGAGAGGCATTGGAATTCTCTGCTCTTCTACGCCAGTCTCGAGACACTCCTAGAGAAGAAAAGCTCAAGTACGTCGAGACGATCATTGACCTTCTAGAGCTTCACGACCTAGCAGATACTCTGATCGGTACCGTCGGAAATGGCCTTAGCGTTGAACAGAGAAAGCGGGTGACCATCGGAGTCGAGCTGGTGTCCAAGCCTAGTATTCTCATTTTCTTGGACGAGCCTACCTCTGGTTTGGATGGACAGTCAGCCTATAATACTGTCAGATTCCTTCGGAAACTTGCAGACGTTGGCCAAGCTGTTCTGGTGACAATCCACCAGCCTTCTGCTCAGCTCTTTGCTCAGTTTGACACCTTACTTCTTCTGGCGAGAGGAGGGAAAACGGTGTATTTCGGCGATATTGGGGATAACGGTGCAACCATCAAGCATTACTTCGGCAAATACGGCGCTGAATGCCCGGTTGAGGCCAACCCTGCGGAGTTCATGATTGATGTGGTGACGGGTGGTATCGAAGAGGTCAAAGACAAGGACTGGCACCAAGTCTGGCTTGACTCCCCGGAACATGAACGCATGATGGTCGACCTCGATCACTTGATATCCGATGCTGCGGCCAAACCACCCGGCACTCATGATGATGGCTATGAGTTCTCGATGCCTTTGTGGGATCAAGTCAAAATCGTCACCCACCGCATGAACGTCGCATTGTTCCGAAACACTAATTACGTCAACAACAAGTTCTCTCTGCATATAATTTCTGCGTTGCTCAATGGTTTCTCGTTCTGGAGGATCGGACCCAGTGTGTCGGCTTTGAACTTAAAGATGTTCACAATCTTTAACTTCGTATTCGTTGCGCCAGGTGTCATTAATCAACTTCAGCCATTGTTCATCCAGCGTCGGGATATATACGATGCTCGTGAAAAGAAATCCAAGATGTATTCCTGGGTTGCCTTCGTCACCGGACTAATTGTCTCGGAATTTCCCTATCTCTGTGTTTGTGCTGTTCTCTATTTCGTCTGCTGGTATTACTGTGTGAAGCTGCCCCATGAGTCTACTCGCTCAGGCGCCACCTTCTTTATCATGCTTATCTATGAGTTCATTTATACCGGCATTGGCCAGTTCGTTGCAACCTACGCACCCAACCCGACCTTCGCTGCGCTGGTCAACCCGTTGATCATCAGTACCCTGGTTTTGATGTGCGGTATCTTCGTGCCTTACACGCAATTGACCGTCTTCTGGCGGTATTGGATGTATTACCTGAATCCCTTCAACTATGTCACCGCAGGAATGCTAGTGTTCGGCATCTGGGGTGCAAAGGTAACTTGTAACGAAGATGAATTTGCAGTTTTTGACCCGGTGAACGGCACCTGCGGCGAGTATCTTGCAGACTACTTGGCTGGCAGCGGCCGGACGGCCAACCTGACCAACCCTGACGCGACCGCTGGGTGTAAGGTCTGCGAGTTCACTAGTGGAAGTGATTTCCTCACTACGCTCAACATCAATCATTACTATTATGGGTGGAGAAACGCCGGTATCTGCGTCATCTTCGCTATCAGTGGATATGCATTGGTCTTTGCACTGATGAAACTGAGAACCAAGGCTTCGAAGAAGGCTGAATAGAAGTCTTATTGGCTCTTTCCTCCTCTTACCAATGATTTATACTTTGCATCCCAATATCATCAGCCATTCCAATATTCTTATTTGGGCTCGACTTCCATATTGCGCCGGCAACATCCGCAGACATAGGCCTTATCATCTTTAATTTGAATTGTATATTCCGTTGGCATCGCAATATCATTTCCCGTACTGTTGTATCGTTTTGCGAAGATTGTTATAGACTTTTTATAGACTGCCTTCATTCTTTGGACTTTGCATCTTTTATCTTTCCATTCTTGCATCTTCTACCTGCAGCATGCTTTGGGGATCACAACGTCCCGAGAACGCGTGAATTATTACCTCATTATTGAATAGCATAGAACTCAATAGACCATAGGATTTACTCAATTGATATATGGCGTGCGTGCAACCTTGACTGCAATTTGCGGTGAAAAATAATTGATATACGGTCACTAGTGCGATCCGAAGCAATATCAACGGAAAAGCTAGGAAACCATAGTCTGAATTAGAAACACCCCGATATACCAAACAGTAATCCTCTCTCATTGATCTGTCTTGGCAGAGACACATCATATTGGCGCTCACCTCACCTTTGCTGCTAGCTCATCATGCATGCAGGGTTCGACTAAGCCGGAGCTTGCAACCAGATCAGAGAGCGCAGTATATCTTAGAAAAATACAATTTTCGATGTCCAATTCGTCGAGTAACTGATAACTTCCAAGCACAATGGCCCCATACATTTACTCTCCCCTTCCACCGAAGCCTAATACTACTCGCATGCTTCGCTTACTGCCACATGAGGACGAGGATGCCTCAATTCAAGGCTATATGTATTGACCAAGCAACCAACAAGGAGAAACCTGAACAGATTGGACTCATGCGGGCGATATATGGCCAAGCAAATCGTGTCATTGTCTGGCTAGGACCGGCCGAAAAAGGCACCGATGAGGCGCTTGAAAGAATCCGCCTTGCTGCAGAAGATATGTCCTTGGAACAAGGTCCGCCTTCCCAAACTACGACGCCCACTAAGCTCTCGAGAAAAGCCCATCAGGCGACCATTCTAAAACTGCTACAACGACCTTGGATTGAGCGTATTTGGGTACGAAATCCTTGATTCAGTGTTGTGGATACTGCATACTAAGGTGCTCTAAGAAGTTAGTGTTGCACGATACGTTTCTAATATGTATGGTTCTGGCAAGATAAATGGTTACAGCTTTTGCATATGTGTGAGCAAAATAGCACTTGCTGAACGTCTAGTCTAACCTTGCCCCATCGGATTGGCCCAGTAGCCAATCCTTATAAGCGGATCTATCTTTTGACTAGCATAGAAACCTGACTCCATGGAGGCATGTCCTCTTGGTGGATTGCTTCACATGAATCATACACATGAGGCGACTATACCACATGACAAAGTGTATGCATTACTTGGTCTCAGTTCGGAAGCGACAACTCTACCTCCTGAATACAATTTACCATGGAACGCAGATTTCCAGCTGGTAGCCGCGTTTATGCTCCCAGAAGGACGTCAGATCTAGGCTAACTCTTGAACACGAGGTTGCGGCTGTTGAAGGCAAGGGAGTTGTTCTAGATCAAATCGACTCGGTAGAACAACATAGCTTTTTATCTATTAAGCAATATGTTCAAGATTCATTCAATATTACGGCTGATTCATGACGTCGCAAGGGGCGCTCTCAATGGGTGCTACAGACCTCAGCCAAAGCTATAAAGGAAGGCGACATAAGCTGGGGGTTTTCAGGGAGCGCCGAAGCCAGCATCATTCGGCTATGTGGAAGTTATTTTAGGCTTACAATGCTTGCAGCGGCATTCAAAAGCTTTAACCCTGCTATTGATACTGACATCGATCCTGGCCCCTCTTGAGTTTCTCAACCTGAGCCTGAACCTGATCTTGATCCTATGGGCGGCCAACACGGGCCTTTGTGTGAAATTCTTGTTTTCTGGAACTGGGGACTGTCTCAAATAGACTTGGATGAACAGGGTGAGACTGGTTACTTCCAAAGGTCTACCAGATCTACCACTCTAGAACGTTCCTTGACAGACATACAAAATCGAAAAGGGTCATACAATCTAGTGTCCATTATCGAAGAAAGGGCCATCATAATAGCAGAGATGGAAGGCGATGCAATCCAAGCAATGGATTTTTTCCTATGGACAAAGTGCGTCAAATTTCGCCGCCAAGAGAGCAGTCACACGGACGGGCTCACAGGGATATCGCCGCTTGATATTTCTCCGGTGAAAAAGGATGACAACGCGCCTTCCAATATCCAGGGGACTCCTCGAGGCAGCAGCTAGGAATGATGGCGGTCGGGACTTTGATATCATGAAGCTTCTCTTGAAGCAATGTGGACACTCCTTTTCTATCACCGAAGAGCCGTTCCAGATAGCGGCAGCAGATAGTTGCTAAGGAAAGCAGCTTATCAAGATTTTGCAGGACCAAGGCGGAGATGCTCGCCCTATCACTGAAGTTGTTTTGAAGACAGCAGCTGCGAATGTTGGTAAAAATACACCAAGCATGTTCAAACTTCTCTATATGAACGGTAGAGACAACCCTCTCATCACGGAAGAAATAGTCGAGACAGCAGCAGCAAATACTTCCTGCGCAGATATATTCTCGTTGAGATGCTCTTAGAATTAAGCCCAAGGAATCTCCCTATTACTAGAAGGGTGCGCAGGATAGCAGCAGCAAACTTGAACGGGGTCATTACATTACGGCCATGCTGTTGCGTTTTAACGAAGAGAACTTTCCCACCTCCGAAGAATTAATGGCAGCAGCAAATCCAACGATGGACAGGGTATTATCAAACGGCTCTCCTTTAGAAGTGAAGACCCCTTACCCCAGAAAGAGCAGCCGAGGCAGGAAAACAATTGACTAACTTTCATACTGCGTGAAGGGAGGATTGGTATCAAGAAAGGGTTGAATATTGCAAGGCCTGAAGAACAATTTCAGTGATCAAAGAGCGGTTAATGGAAGCCGTCTGGAGAACTAACTAAAAACTAGGGGGTTTATCTTCCTATCCAGTAGAATTTGATATAGAAGAAATACCATTTCTTTTTAACAGAATTGGTCCATCTGCCTGAATGTGGAAGGGAAACCAAAAGAAGCACAATGACCAATTATGGAAGGTTATGTGCTTTGACTATCAGTAGAAAGACTAGCATAATTCTTCTCTCCCTCGCTGTAGATCTCTCCTACATGCACATTCTGTAGACGTTTCTCGTTCTGTTTTTGGCGCAAACCTCGTGACATCGCCTGTTTTTCTTATGGTGAATTGCTTTGCATGTTGTCAAGGTTTTTCCTGAGAGGATTCCCTATCATAAGACCTCATTCTACTGTTCGTTCGTTTGATTATAAAGGCCCTTCAGTAAGTTTAGCCATTCACATATTTAAGATATTTCGCGTTCATGTAATTTAAGTACACATGTATTTATTTGCGTTACATGGAATGGAAGGACTAGATATTAAGTGACCGCTGTGCGCTTGATGCGGTACAATTCCTCACAAGTCCGATGGAATAAGTAGTCAAACGGCGATCGTATAATTAGGAGGCATTAAATAGGTGTCTTCGTATCTTGGAAGCGTATTATCACCCAATAGGATACTATCTCCACTGACGAATTCCCGAATGGGAAGGGGAAAGACCGCATTGAAGGCCTTGATCCGAGGCTTGCGATCTACCAGTTTCCCTGTTACCCGGTCCAAGGTATCCTCGCCTGTTATAACCTCCATCCTCAATTGGTGTTCGACCGTGATTGCTGTTGTTTCTCTGGCATCGCATTGGCAAGTTGTCCCTCCTCGATGTTGACATACATAGGATGACAGATCTATCCTCTCTGCCGCCCTGACTTCCGTCGGGATGGTGATGTCAAATGGAACCTCAATCCAATCTCCACCTGCATGTGCTCCCCCGCTTGCAACCCAATGGCCTTTTTCCAGTCCGGCGCATAGTTGACGGACATGACTTTCATTACATGTTGTTGTTGGCGCCCTCTGGAGATCACAGCTTTTCGAGATCGTAATATGTTTGACAACCTCTTCGATCCGCCACCTCAGCTGCTTCACGACCACGTACTTTACTTCCATCTGTCGTAGCCCCGGCTTGATGGTCGAGCGGGCCACCCATTGTGCCGCATACGCTGCCTTTGCCTTCGTGAGCGAGCCCGGGCGTAGTGTCTTCGGAGTCAAGCATAGTTCCGTCGTTACCCTTTCACCGGGATATTGTCGGAAGTATTCAAGTGATTCGGAAACCATGCATCGCAGGATATTCGTCCCTCGTTCGGCCCGTAATGTTTTCGACCCGGAAATTGCCTCCGGAGGGGTCACCGTAGCCGCAATTGTGTATGAGACATTCCCCAAAATCGTCTCAGCTGTCACCGGTATGTTGCTCGGAATCGGAATGCAGAAACTGAATCTCAGCCACGTTTTGGTTCCCTCCTCTTGATGGCTTACTTGGTCGGGTGAATTCCAGAGGCTACATTGCACCACCGTCTCAACTTCGGGTTCGGCGCGCGGGGCCGCTCGGGAGCAATGCCGAGACGGGGCCGGGGGCCGTTTCTGGAGGCGCTTCAAGAGATAGCCATGGCTCTTCTTGTTGGTCTTAGAAATGGTCACGCCATGCGTGTTGGGTGTCACTGATCGGATGAGGCTGATGTTGATATTGAGATAGCCATCAGCCAAGTATTCCAAACTAGACGAGGGGACGGCAATCACAACGGATCCAGTGATCGGGGGAGCGTAAACCTCCCCGTAAGACTCCAGGAGAATATGAGTGCTCGGGACAGTCAGCTGTAGATCCCAGGCTTCCATTAGTAGTATCACATCCACGTTGGGCCGAGTGCGTTGGTGGGCAGGATCGTTGGTATACTGTGTGCCATGCAAACGGCGGGGGGACATGAGCGCGAGGGGCTATTTATTGATATAAATACGGACCCGGAGTACTTCGTGGTCTCACTGCCGCGAGAGAAATGCAAGCCTTGCATCATACTCTCCAGCCTTAATTGGAATAGTGTGTGATCTTTTTACCTACTAAATTGCGTACTGGTGTATATGATTGGATATGAGTGGAGAAGGTGCCAAGTCGGAAGAGGAAGCCAAGATGTAAAACTTAGCTTTCCAGGTCAATCCACGTACCGAACGGCTATAATAGCTGGGCCTAGAGGGCAGGAAAAGAAGGCACGTGCTGCTATTCAGGGTTTGTGTGTGAAGCTGTATGGGCCAGATCCCATCATTCATGGGATCTGGCCCACCGTCATCCCCCAGACCTGGTCTTAGAAGACTTCATGATCCTGGAAATAGTAACAAATATTTAACTAGGAATCAGGAATTACCTAATCAGGGTTTGTAATCCTACCTGGGAACTTTCCAGTAACAGATGCCCAGTGCCCCATCATCCTTTGTCCCGCTGGAATTTTCTTCGCCTAATAATATCAAAATGATTCCAGCTTCACCAAATCATCGCTTTCTGAGTTCTTCCCTATTCTTCTCCATCTAAACATGAGCTCTGAAGTCCAGCCAATCAGAGCTGCACAAAAAGGTAAATGAATCCCCCGAAACAAAGCATGTCACTCCATCTCATCAATGAATATATAGCAAGGCAGACTGCGCGAAATGTAAATCTCGTCGGATCCCGTGTGATCGGACTTTACCCAGCTGCCGAAAATGCTCCTCCCGGAATCATCAGTGCCCCGGGTATGGATTAATTCTCCGATGGGACCAAGGGGTTGCCAGTAGAGGGAAATTGACGGGAAAATGCGTACCTGTGCCCAAAGACCATAAAACAACTGACACCCCTTTCAACCTAACTCGGCAGCGAGATGAGAATGCACAAGAGATCCAGCGCCTGGAACCACCAAATTGCGGGCCAAGTGCTGCATTTGATAACCTCTCAATTCAGTTGCTTCATCACTTTGACCAGCGCATCGCAACGAAGCTCGCCTGGGTAGATGGCCCAGAAAACCCTTGGCGACAGATTATACTACCGCTGTCGCACGCATCACCGATTGTACTCTACTCCGTGCTGGCCATGGCGTCAGAGGACCTGGCACATAAATATACCATTGATCGCCCTTCCTTCCACCGGCTGCAAGGTCGATCACTTTACTACCGAGATAAAGTGCTCTCTCTCTCTTACCACAGCAGCTGGACCTTCTCTTAAACACACCGAGCTTCGTTGATTGCGCTAATCAGGCACGGTTCGCCTTGGCGTCCGTACTCCTCTACAATGTAGAGCTGCTTGCCGCCGAGGCAGCTCAGTGGCGGGTGCACATTCAAAGGTGCTCGAGCGGTCATTCAGTGGATGCTTCAAGCCGTTCATCGCCATAGACCTCCCGAGCTTGCGGATAGTTTTCTTCTCTACGAATATTACTTTACCGCTGTTTTCAACGGGTTAACGACGTTTGACGTGATGGATTGTATCATGGAAAATATCCCAACGAACGACGGCATCACCGTCTTCGCGGATTTTTTCCGTATTACGCACTCCGTAACCCGAGCCGAGCGGCTCAAAGTCACTCGTGGATCAACCTTCGCGACCGCACGAATCGAAGATGTATCGGGTGAACTCGAAGCCGCGAGGGGTCGCACGATCGAACATAATCAGACCATCCGGTTCCAGGATCCAGACGCCCGGTGCGACTTTGAGCACTTGACATACATGTACTCTCATGCAAGCTTGATTTATAGCCACCGCGTGCTTTCTGATTACGCTCCGTCCGAAAACCTGATTCGCGGCTCGCTCTCGAGATGCCATCCTGGATCACCTCCGTCACCTCATGGGAGGGCGTATTTCGCTTAAGATCTGGTTTGGCCACTTTTTGTTGCCGGGACGGAGTGTAGGGAAGACCCAGCCAAGCAAGGGACCATCGAGCAAGCCCCTGCTAGGAGTGATTCGCGTCAGTGGGAGTCTCGACCGGCCGCGAGTTTTATCGTTTCTTCGGCTGTATTGGCAGCTGGACCTCCAGGAAGAGGTGTCCTGGATCCATGTGGCGCGGACCAGGCCACGGGATTGTAGTGTTATGATTATCTGAATCCGAAGGGGGGTGTTTCGTTCCGTGGTGGCAACCAAGCACTGCCACCAGGCCGCGACATTTCTCTCATTGGCCCTCCGATCGGATACCAAAGTCCGGCTAACTTTTTAAAAGAAAGCATATTGAACCGGCTTGGCAGTTATCATTGGTCTAGCGAGGATAGTTGGACACAGACGGGGAGTGGACCCGCTTGCACCTCCAGATTTCGGAGCGCGCAATTAGGGTTTCCCGCGGCCATGTGCTCGATTGGCACCTAAAAAGCTACTACGAGGGGAGAAAAAAAAAAGTGGAAAGAAAAAGATAGACAAAGTGAAACAACAACCATTAATAAGGTCGGATATCTCCAGAACTAGCGGCTGGAGGATGCGCCAACTAACACCGTTACATTCTCCGGTACGACTTCCTTGCATTATCAGTGAAATTAAAATTCGCCGATCGAAGTCTACCCTGGTTCCTCGTCGCATCTTGACATCTGACCACCCGTCGTGCTTTCTTTTCGCTCACCCCGCCGAGACCCTTGTGTCTTTTTCTTTTTCTTTTTTTTTTTCTTTTTTTTTTTTTAATTTTGAGTGAATTTACTGCGTATTTATCTACTTTGTTTTTCTTTTCCCTTTCCCTCCCTTTTTCTTTTCCTTCTTTCTTCCGCCCGTTTTCCTTTTTTGATCCTCCCTGGCCTGATTCCTGCGCGACTAACGCACAGTGCCTCGCGATCACTGCGCATTCCTGCATAAGCTATATAGGACGATCAATTACTACTCTTCTTTTGTTTTTGTTTTTCGCTTGAGTGATAATCACCCATTCCTATAGACCCAACCCTGACGCTCTAAACCCAAGATACCAGCCATGGCGGACCCATGGATGTCGGACAAGCCCACTGCGGACTCTACCCTCGAAGCCCTCGGATACACCCCAGAATTATCCCGGAATCGATCAACATGGCAGGTAGTGTTTATGTGCTTCATCCTCGCCTCCGTCCCATATGGTCTGTCCACCACCATGTCTTACCCGATGGCGGGTGGAGGCTCCGCGAATATGGTCTGGGGCTGGATCGTCGTATCTCTCATTATGCTGTGCGTAGCTGCCTCCCTTGCGGAAATCACATCGGTCTATCCCACTGCCGGCGGCGTCTATTACCAAACCTTTGCCCTGTCCCCAAAGCGATACCGTCGAGTGACAGCCTGGATCTGCGGCTGGGCCTTTATTGCCGGAAACATTACCATTACCCTTGCGGTGAACTTTGCGACTGCCCTGTTCCTCATCGAGTGTCTAAACGTATTCGAAAACTCCGCCGGAGTTGGTATTACCGCTGATTTCCAGGCCTATCAAACGTATCTGATCTTCCTCGGCATCACGCTTCTGACCCATGTTATTCCGGCCTTCGCGAATAAGTGGTTGACATATCTGGAGGTATACAAGTGAACCATATTGAAATCTAAACTCCAGACCCTCGCTGCTCCTGTTACTAATGCCACTGGTACGCACGACATATAGACTTTTGCCATCTTTTGGACCTTGGCCGGTGTCACGGCCATTATCGTGACCATTCTGGCCGTCGCCAAAAACGGCAGACGCTCGGGCAAATATGTGTTCACTGATTTTGAGCCTCAATCGGGCTGGCCGGACGGCTGGTCCTTCTGTATCGGCTTGCTCCAAGCGGCTTATGCCCTGTCTGCCACGGGCATGATCACCTCGTTAGTTCTCTCTTTCTGACTGCCGTCCCGTACAACCCCATAACCAAGTGAAAAAAAAATCATTAGAATGTGCGAAGAAGTCCGTCAGCCAGCCATCCAGGTCCCCAAGGCCATCGTCGGCGGACTCCTGCTGAATTTCTTCGCCGGTGCCTGCTTCTTGATTCCTATCGGCTTCGTTCTTCCCGACGTCGCAGAACTAGCAGCTCTGGCCTCCGGTCAACCAATCCCTCCAATCTTCAAATCCGCCACGGGCAACTCAGCCGGAGCCTTCTGTCTGCTCATTCCTCTACTGATGCTTGGCATTATCTGCGGCATGGGCTGTGTGACAGCCGCATCGCGATGTGTTTGGGCCTTTGCTCGTGACGGGGCGGTCCCCGGCTCCCAATGGTTCAAAAAGGTCAATAATCGCTTCGATAACGTCCCGCTTAACGCCATGCTCCTCTGCATGGTGATCGAGATCCTTCTCGGTTTAATTTACTTTGGATCGACGGCGGCATTTAACGCTTTCTCTGGGGTGGGCGTGATGTTGCTGACGCTTAGTTACGCCTGTCCGGTCGCCGTTTCCCTGATCCTGCGTCAGCGGCAGGATATCAAGGGTTCCAGCTTTGATCTTGGGAAGTTGGGTGTTTTCTGTAATGTGGTTTGCCTCGGTAAGTGTCTCTTGATGTTGACTTGCTTGTCATGATCCATTTAATGATGAGTGCCTGCTAACATCTACCTTTAGCATGGACTCTTCTCGCCATCCCACTCTTCTCTATGCCGACCTTCATGGCAGTTACGCTCGAAACCATGAATTATGCCTCGGTTGTGTTCGTTGGATTCTCCGTGATCTCTGCCGTCTGGTATTGGGTCTGGGGTTATAGAAATTATGCAGGCCCGCCGACTGAAGACAGGATTAACTCCGTCCATACCCATGGGCTGTGAGCAAGCACGGTCTCGTTGTCCCATACCTTGCCATGCCTCGGCGTCTGGCGACGGCGAGAAGTACTGAACGATCCATCCCGATGATCTTTCTCCAAATGAGACTTTCTACCTAATTTAGACCATCCCAAGTCTTCTCTACGGAACCCTACTTGTTCTATATATTTTTTACCGCCATATCTACCTGGCTAATATCAACTAGACCAGCCAACCCCTGCCATCCGTGCCATACGCGCTCAGCTCCAACAATCTACCATTTGCCCGGGTTATCCAGTGTACCATTCCCACGCGACCTTCTGTCTGGCATATAAACCAACACAACCACATTAACCCAGTGAGGTGCTAGTCCCGCTCGTTACATCTCCAAAACCCACCTTCCCTTCCCATTTCCCCCTTCTCCATCCTCTCAAAAACACCCTGCAAATTGCCCAAACTCTCCACCTCCACAAACGGCCGTATCCCCCGGCTGCGCCAAATATATCACCTCCAAATGACTCCCGATAATTACCCACCGACGACCCAACAATACTCCTCTTGAGTAAACAAGAAGGTATTGGGGCTCGCATTGGCAATCGGACGTTTCTCTCCCTCCTGCACACCCACAACGACCTAATACCCCATTAAACTTCAACATCTCAAGCCCACACGCGTACGCCAAATCCAAACCCGAAGCCCAATCGCCCTTGAAGCAATCTGACAAGCCAAATGCCCCACGCCACCCCGTCCGCCCCAGAAACCACCCACCCAGTCCCCAGGTGATGAACGCGCTTTCTTCAAAGCACTGTAAGCCGATAACCCGCCGCACAATAAAGGAGCCGCGAGATGCGAAAGCAACATCGACCGGAATAGGCGTCACGTAGTCCGCCGGCGCGAGACAGTATTCCTGGAATGTACCGGGCGTATACGAGCCGGAGACTTTTATCCTGGTACAGCAGCTCTCGGCGCCAAGGAGACATGGGACACAGGTGCGACATGCGCTGTGGATGTATTTGATCCCGATTCCTGTGTCTGCAGTTAATGTCATCCGGGGTTTTCTTGGGGGAGGATTATACTTACTATCCCCGGGCTTTTTCGAGCACCCTTCTCGTCCGGGCCCTAGCTTTACGATATCGCCCACACCTTCGTGGCCGTCGATCTAGCTCGCGGGGACTTAGCGGGAGAGACGAGACCACTACAGGAAACTGAGTATCGTATATGGTGTTGAATTGGGAGAAGAGGATTGAACGTACGGCGCGTGTCATGATGCCGTGGTCTGAGTAGCAAGACTCCGGAACGAATCCTGGGTGGGTTAGCAAATAGAGCGTATGGGGCTCTTTTCTGCATACAGTTTTATGAGGATCTGGCCGTGGGCTGGCGTGGGAGTTTCGACGTCTACTAGTTTCACGGGGGTTGTTCCTGGGTTTGTCGTATATCATCGCTTTATATGAGGTGGGCTGGCTTGTCGTGTGAAGTTGGGTCTAACGGGGGAGAGGGGCAGGTATCATCACTCTCTGGGAGGTTGCAAGCTTGCGAACGCTTCTTATCTATATAGATGTTATCATACCTGATAGGCGTCTCTAGGCTAGGACTTCTTTCCCTGGACAGGCGTTTCGGGGTAAGATTATTCGACGTTCGCCCCGAGTATCAATCGAGCGATAACCCCCGTACCTCTTGCAAAAGCAGCCGTCATAGATACTCCAATGGAAGGCGGTAACCAATAGCCTATCCTTATCTATAGCAATGCACATCTTCATATGATTGGACTTTTGGTGGTCAATAATTTTGATATGGGGTTTGGAGAGAGCGAGTTGGTTCACCCCAATATTCCTGGGGAACTGAGGGTAACGTGTTCGTTCCGTACCCCAATACGTCTCTCCTCTCAGGTCAAGAATCACAGTGGCTGACACATGTTGTGGAGAATCATATAGATTCGACATGATATTGACATTGCCATGACAATATGTCTTCGTAGAGCAAACTCTCTTTCTTGGCTCTGAAAGGGTTTGCAACGACGTTTAGACATGGATCGTTGTTCTGTAACGGGTTATATATCAGCTATAAACCTGCGGAATGGCCAAGTAAAAAGACCCAATGATAGAATTACTTAGAAAACTAGAAAAGGATTTCATGATCAAACGATCTGACAAACAAAGACAGGTCCATTATATAGGAAACCTCATACAAAGAACTTGAAAACATAGAAATTGATTCACCAAGTGTAATTCTGCGCAGTCATGAGGCTTGCCGGAATTGGAAAATGCCTACAACTTCTCTACAGCTGAATTTCAAGCCGTCCAGTCTATAGGAACCTCCTCAATCCCTCAAAATTGAACAGGATCTATGGAAAAGTGCGCTTCCGAGAAAGAATCCCATGCCAGGCGTAGATTCCTACCAGTGAGCCACATCTACCGAGACAGATTAATGCCAGCTACTGTTTACATTAAAACACGCATGAAGTTGTACGGACCTTGATACAAAATTTGTACAGTATGCTTACAGTGTTCAAAGATCTTTCCGTGTTGCACTCGGCGGGGGAGAACCTGAAGGCACATAGTATATACATCAACAAGTGGTGCACTGACGTCCTCAAAATCCCGATCCCGACCTTAACACCACTACAACCACCAGACCACAAAATAACCCCGCTACAAGCACATACATATCTTCAGAAACTGCCAGGACGGAGAAATCCGACCCCCACCATGCAATCTGCAAGGCTGCAAACGTGCGACATTCGCTTAAAATCAAGCTAAAGCGAAGGTGCCCAATCGCAGCCCAACAGACCACTATCAATATCATGAAAAGCTCAGCGCTAACGCGCCTAGCGCAGCCCTGGTCTCCATATTGTCCCAATAAGGTCCCAGCCCGCATCCCTGGCCCCTCGTGTCATCTTCCTGGGCGCATCAGTGGGAACCCATAGCTGAGCGGCCAAATACGCCACGGATCCATTGCATCCTCCACCACTGAGCATTATCATGCCGCACTTGCAGGTGCGGCCGTTCAGGCGCCCTCAGGCTGGCGGCGCTGAATACTGAGCAGTCAGATTTGGAAAGTATAAAAGGTGTGACGATGTCGCTTTGGGATTGTGTTCCATCGGTTGCAAGATTGGGATTCGGGCAGACTGGTCTTCGACCATACGACCAGACTGTCGCATGATTGGAAGGATATGAGAGTGCACAGATACTTGGAAAGAATCCAGACAGCCAGCGACGCAAAGTGAATCAGAAGCCAAAATGACGGTTCAAAACGGCCACGTCCCCGTCATCTACGCGCGGGCGATAGAACGGTACCGGGAGATCACGAAAGAAGACCTCAATGTGACGTTCTTGCAGAAGCTTCAGACTGTCGACGACCTGACGAAGGAGATCGATTCACGGAATCAATCGTTCGGTGAATTCCGTCACAAGCGGGGCACCATTTTCAATGCGATGCAGGCTGCTCTGATCCCCGTCGAGCTGTTTGGTAGTTTGGCTGCTGGAGGCGCGTCGATGGTTTTCCCGCCGAGCAGTCTTGTCTTTGGTGCGGTTACTTATCTTATGGGGGCGGCGAAGGGTGTTTCGAGCGCGTATGATGCTATTGAAGATTTAATGGCTACTCTTAAGGTTGGTGGTTTGCGTGCCCTTGTTTATTTTTGGACTTGAGCTAATTGATGGAGTAGGATTTTACCATTCGGTTGAAGACGTATAGCAAGGAGCAGATTTCGGAGGATCTGAGTAACAAGCTGAGTGATATCCTTGTGACTTTGGTGGAGATATTTGCGCTCTCGACGAAGGTTATTCGGAGGGGGCGACTTCTCAAGTTCACCCGTAATATTCTCCTGGGAAACGACGATGCCATCCAAGCTGCGGTAGGCAAGCTGGATAAATTGACTAAGGTTGAGGCGAGATTGGTCGGGGCCGAGACGTTGACTGAGACGAAACGAACGGGTCGACTCGTGGACGGTATCCAGACAACAGTCACAGAGACAAACGTCACTGTGCAAGAGACCGGGATCGCGGTAAACCAAATGACCGTCCAGGTCACTGAAGTGCAGCAGATGCTGGGAAACATTCTGATTGCCGTCAATGACAAGGAAGATGGCCATGGGGAACAGACAAGGTCACAGCATGATCAAGCACGGGACCTGCTGCGGCCATCAAAGACCGATACGGCCCAAGATTGGTACGACAAAATCAGCAAGTCTCGAGTTCCCAACACCGGAGATTGGATTCAAAGTGAAGATACCTTCACAAGCTGGACGGCTAGGGATCTCCCTGTACTGTTCATCGCCGGCAATCCAGGCGCGGGCAAGTCGTATCTATCCTCGAGCATCATCTCATTCCTGAAGGATCAGTATCCGCAAGGGGTGCAGCATCCGTCGCATGTCTCGGTGGCATACTTCTTCTTCAAAGATGACAACCCCAGTACCAGATCCTTTCACCAGGCCTTCCGTGATCTGGCCTATCAGATTAGCAGAAACGACCCAGCATACGCCAAGTATCTCGCCACTGTCGCAGACTACTCTAGGATCAGCACACTGGAAAGTGCCTGGCGAGTTCTCTTTGTGGAATTCTTTCTCAGAAAAAGCTCCGTCAGCAGCAAAGTATACATCCTTTTTGATGGTGTCGACGAGGCATTCGATGAAGAGAGACAAAATTTCCTACGGCTAGCAAAGGACCTTTATAACGCTCCGGAAGAAGGTCGCCTGCAACTCGCCTTAGTTGGACGGCCTCACGTCAGCGATCAGCTGGTCGAGACGCTTGAAACCAATGTGCCCACAATCTACGTGACCACGCAGAAGAACTCCGGCGATATCGATCGGTATATCAAGACAAGCATCCAAAAGTCGGTGATTCTCCGGCGAGTCTCAGCCACACTGCGGCGGGAGATTGCCGAAAAGCTTTCCGCAGGGGCAGAAGGCATGTTCCTCTGGGTCAATCTTATGCTGCAGGAGTTAGTGAAGAAGCGAAATGAGTCCAGTATCCGGAAAAGCCTCGACCAAGCCCCTAAGGGCTTAAAAGAGATGCTCCGTCATGTCCTTATGAGCTTCTCTGCCAGCTTGGAAGAGGAAGAATTAGACTTTCTCAATGAACTGTTGCTGTGGACTGCCTGTGCTCCGCGCCCTCTGACTTTGGGTGAAGTGGAGGCTATCCTGGAGTTAAAGTCCCCTGAAGGGGACGGGATGATCTATCTCGAGGGCGCCCTTCGAAAGCAATATGCGGCATTCTTCAATCTACACCGAGAGGATAGTCTCACCACCACCGAGCTTCAAGCTTTGGCGATAGCCGGGGATGAGTCGGAAGGTGAAGAGGATATGGATAGCAGCTACGACGACCAAGATGCTTTTGACGATGTGGAAAACGTAGCTGACTTCGATTCCAATAAAAGCTCAACTACGGTCAGCTTTTGTCACGCATCGTTGGGCGACTTCTTCCGAGATGAGAACGAGGGCAAGGTTTCCGCCGGGGAAGGCAAATTACCGGTCGGGGTCGTGATTAACGATGCCAGGGCGCATGCTCTCAAGACCTGTCTGAGACTATTCACCGACGAGGAGTTTGCCAAAAAGACGAGTGATACCAATTCGATGCTGGTCTACGCGGCGCAGAATTGGGTGCAACACCTTCACTCGGTTGACTCGTCTAAGACTGCACTCGAAGACAGGAAGGAAATTGCCAGTATGCTTGCCAAGATGTTCGGACTGGAAGCATACATGGACAAATGGGTTATCAGAAGAAGTTGGGTTTCCACGGCTGAGAATCTTAGAGCTGTCCAACAATGGTGGGAGGAACCTGAGATAGTCGAGTCACTACCAGTTGAGGAAGCAGAGTTCGTTCTTTCAACAAGGGAGACGCCCATCCTTACGTTCAAGCCCATTGCCTCGTACTGCTCTAAGGAATGGCTAATCGAAAACAGATGGGGTCCTGCTGCTATGGCTGCAATGATCATCAGTTACAACAAGTGCCAGCGAGGGATCGATGAGGATTTCCTGGCGTCCTTTACGCCAACCGCTGCAGATGTCATCGAGGCCGCAGAGTGGGCCGGATTCGAGAAGACGACAAGATGGCACCAACGGGTTGGTGTCGTGCTGCGTCAGACAAATCACATCGAGGAGGCCATGGAAAACTTCCAGCAGGCGATCACCTTAGATCCCAATAATTGGCTAGCCAAATCAGGCATGGCCATAGCACACGTAGAGAAGAAGGAATGGCAAACTGCTTTATCCCTCGATGAAGAGGTTGAGGGTCTCTTAGAGAAGAAGATCATTAACGAGCCAGAGCAGAAGGAGAAACTGGCAGCATTCCTTCACACCTCACGAGACCGGATGACGGAATGCTATAAGCAAGTGAATGAGCCTGAGAAGCAGTATCAAGCCAGTCAGAGAGCCCGCGCTGCCAGCCCCTACTGCGATAACTGCATCTGTATGAGTTTGTATCTCCAGCATGAAATGGGTCTGCAAGAAGAGAGCATTTCTCTCCTCAAGAGTCTTGCCGACACCAAGGTCCCAGATAAGGACTATGACCGTCTGACAGAGTGGCTTTGGGCGAATCCATACAGCGACAGAGGTTTTCTCGAGTTTATCGCAGATGCGGCGCTAGCCACAGACAACCTACAATTCATGATCCAGTCCTACCGATCGGCAATGCGAGCCGCCCGGAAAGCATCCATGACCGTTGTGGCGGCTCATTTGGACTTGTCCCTTGCTCGGATCTACTGTGAGTTTGCTGATGATGACGATCAGGCCACCAAGCGGTGGGAGCAGATCCTCAACACCTACGGGTCTGCTAAAGAGGAGGGCGATATTGGCGCTGCAAAAGTGGCTGCCTCGTATAACCTCGCGAGGCATTTGCTCTGCAGAGCCATCGACGCTGGGGCAGGATCTGCTGAGGCAGAAGAAAGTATCACTAGGCTGGAAAAGCTTGTTGAGAGATTCAAGGCTGACGATATGTCATCCTTATGGGTCGCTGCAAGGGCCCGTGCCATTGCGTTAGGCTTGTGGTATCGTCTGACTGGCAGACACGAAGAGGCACGAGTGCTGTTCGCTCCATCGGTCAGGCGAGCAGTACAGATCTTGTCTGACGATGATCCAGAAAACGACTATTCCGGACTCACCGATCTTCAGAATGCCCTCCTTGCTGCGGGTGATACGAAAAATGTGATTTCAATTGCATATGTGGTTGGGGACTATCCCGATGACGATGAGGATGCGACGGTATCGAGGGAAGACCACGGTTACTGTTGTGATGGACCCTGTCGAAAAGAGTTTGACGCCCTTGACAAATTGTATATGTGTCCAATCTGTTTTGACACGGGCTTCTGTGAGGATTGCACGAAGCTGCTACAGACCGGGGACATGCCGTTCAGGAGATGCAGCCCGAGTCACGTCAAAGATTTCGTGTATATCCCGCCTCGCCCGCAGAAGGTTCCAGCCAACCACATCTTGATTGACGGTCAATGCCTTAGTTTTGAAAAGTGGCTGGCTGGGTTGAAAAAAGAATGGAATGTGTGAAGTCAGCTCCTACGTATCAATCATTTCTCCGGGAAATACGATCTATCCTCTCCAATGTTAGTCAAGGCATGATTTTCTTTTCCCCTTGATTTCAATTCCATACTTAAAGCTATCTATGAAAAATTTTCTGCTGACTATCAAACTCAATAAAAAGTCTGTTTTACTCAGGGTTCATCCTAGACAGTTGTCATGGGTAAGGGTTTGACGACCCACATGACTGACATGCTGAATGTCTCACCGCAATTGGGTCTAGTTCCACTCCAGATTTGTAAAGAAGATAGAATATGATTCATTCACGGTTAAGTAAAAAAAAGTGTGACAGTATGGGATGAGTCAGGTAGAAAAGATAGGCCTAGTAAGATCCCACGTGGAAAAAACCCACGGTCGACTGCATATGTTGGCAGGTCTTCAGTAAGAAGTGAGGGAAATCAAATGCCTTTATCACATAGTCGTCCATTGAAAAGATCTTCACATTTCACATAAATGCATTTTCTACCGACTCTTTCTTACATACCCACATCCACAACTGTTCTCGGTTACATCGGGTATGTGCTTTCGTCCTCCTGGTCAGCCAGCAAGACTTCCTGGATCCTGTCTCCAAGTAAAACTGGATCAAACTCTTCCCGTTTGCGGAATTGATATAGGCCGTGTTAGCTTATGGTTCATCGATACGTCAAGTCGGCTGTCAAACCCCGACACTCCAACCCCTTAACTCCCAGAGAGCAAAGCCGTGGGTCTATGGTGGGCCTAGGTCAGCACTACTCCTGGGCTCGAAGTGCAATGGATCTATTATGAGTCCTACCCCTCTGTGGGCGTAGAATGGAAGCAGTCCGTGGTGAATGGACATGCACTGGTTGGAGCGGCGCGTAAATGGTACGTGTCTAGTTGATGAAACCTTTTAAAATCCACATACGACATCAAATGTCCACTATCGCCGGTGCAGTCGAGCCGGAGTATCTATTCCGTATGATTATCAAGGTTCCCTCGACTTGGCTAGATGTGGATCAGCCACATCCGTCAACCAGGCAAGGAACCAGAGAGACCAGGTTCTTTGTAAACAACGTTGCAACATGTGAGTATGCCTCGTCTATATTGCTTTACCGTCAGCATCTACCAATAGGTCCTCCGTTACCACTTGTTGGCAGATCGTATCCCATTCTGATCACTAACGTCTCCAATAGAAGGACCTTTACCAAACTCGATACGTCATGATCCAACGTAAACTCCTCTTTTCAAGTATCCTTCCTGTGTATGAAACATAACAGGAAGGGGATTAGCTCAGTTCATCTGTTCCTGTCCTAAATGTTACCGTCGTGTGTATCCGTCACATACAGAGTCAGCTATCACATCGTTCATATGGTTCCAACTTCGACACAACCCAGGATGTGGATCTTCCCATCAATGGAATATCCACATGCCACACCCTAGCACCACCTCACTCGCATCAGTTGTCACCTTGAACTCCGTACGCAACATCGGCAGAGTACACGTCATGGGGAGAAACCAACTTCAATTCTTTCCAAAAGACGGATATAAATATCACAAAAAAAAACGCTGACTTGAAGCTCAACCATCCTCTCAAGCTTCCACAAACAAGTCAAAGCCCCCAACGCTCAATAAACCCAATTCCCCCAAGACCACACCCCCCATATCACCCGCAATAATGAGCACCCCAACCTACGACCCAAAAGAACCACTCGTAATCGACCTCCGCGACTACATCTTCCGCTTCTCGGAGCGAACTCCTAACTTCAGAAAAGCAATCCACTCCGCCCACGACTACAACAACGGCGGCTGGGCCGACATGGAAATTGAACACATCCACACCCTAGACGACTACATCCGCTACTGCGACGAAATGCTCCGCTGGACGCCCAAAGTCTCCACCAAAGGCGACGAGCTCCCCCGCAAGCTCCTAATCTTCCACTGGGTCCTCGACCAGCCCATCTGAGACGCTACCAGACTCCCATCCGGCTGGAGAGCGCCAACAAGGACCTAACCTGGCTCTCATACTGGCTCGTGGCGTTCACGCGCGAGACGGGCCAGTTCATGAATACCCCGGAGCCAGCAGGGTCTATCTACACGTTCTACCTGAACGAGGACTACAAGAAGGAGTGACGGAAGTAGGAGCCCCGAGCACGGGTGGATGTCGTTTAACCGTTGGTTTGCGCGGTCGTGGAAAGATATCGACTCGGCGAGGCCGCTTGATGGGGAGGGGGACGATAATGTGGTTGTTAGTACGGCGGACTCCATGTATGGGGGGAACTGGCCGATTATCGATGGGAAGGTTAATATTGAGCATGGGGACAATTTGCATTTAATGGGGGTCAAGATGGACTGTCCGGTTAAGCATTTGCTCAAGACGCAGGGTGGGGAGTGGGATAATGGACATTTTATGCATGCTTCTTTGGGGCCGACGGATATATCACCGACAGCACGCGCCTGTTAGTGGGACGGTGGTCGTGGCGAGGGTTGTTCAGAACCAGGTTTATCTTCAGGTTGAGAAGAAGAAAGGTGAGGATGGTATCGTTATGGATAGGGCTATCACTCGTCTTAAGCACGAGGTCGATAGGGCGACAGGGGGTGAAGAAGAAGCTTGATGCTCCGGATGAGGCTGGGTATCAGTGGTGTCAGACACGGGGGCTGATTGTGATTCAGACAGAGAAATATGGGAAGGTTGCTTTTCTTCCTATTGGGATGGCGCAGATTTCTTCAGTTGTTCTTCAAGTGAAGCAGGGTGACTGTGTTAATAAGGGGGATTTTGTTTCCTACTTCCAGTTTGGCGGCTCTGATGGCGTTGTTGTCTTTGAGAACATGGTGAACTTTGATGATGATCTTGAGACTGGACAGACGAAGCTTGACGTGAGATCGTCAATTGCCACATTTGAGTGAGTGGTACAGTAGCTAGGTGGATCTAAGGAGACAAAAGGCAAGACTAATTCTATTATCGCTGAGTTGCAAGGAATGATGTGTGCTTGAAGTGTGCAGTCGTGCACCTTTCTTGGGACCATGGATAATAATGTCTTATTGGTCAAAAAATAGAGGCTTTTGTTTCTTTATCTACCAACTGAGTGACAATGATTAATTTACACTTCTTTAGTAACATATCGCTATATCGCTACTACTAACAGGTCCTCTCCTATTCTAGCTTTGTTAGGGTTGAGGAGGGTAACGTGACCCGATTACTTAGGGAATGCTCAAAATCAGATTATCAAAGTCAAATTCAGAACCTAAAGATCCATGTGTTTTCAGTAGGCGAAGGCCAATTTCCGTTATATTTTATGAATGCTCATCAATTCAGGTAAGTTCATGTCCAGAAGCTAACGGCGTGCTCTGCAGACGAAAGAACACAAAGTAAGATTATGTTAAATTACAGCAGTATAGTAGATGATTGTAAGGGAAGTTACAGAAGTAGTGGGGAAGTAGTGGGGAAGTAGTGGAGTTCACCACAACATGGTAATGTGGTAGTAGTGATTGTCATTTGTAAAGATGGATATTCAACTTTAGAGGAATTGTCATACAATACTTCACCGAGGATCGGTCGGGACGTTGGACACCGGGATGAATTAAACATCCATTGTATATTGTTGAATGAGAGATTCACACTTCGGTGCATCATCGCCCCGAACCCACTCGGGGAAGATTGTCCCGAGGAATCCCCGCAGTTGCGAAACCATATGGAGGGGGAATACTATGGAGTAAGACATCTTTTTAAGTCTCGGTTCATGCACCACCGACATTACGACGGGAATTCGAATTACGCTTTGGAGTTACTCTGTAAAGTCCTAAGACTCTGGTTTGTTCTGCCTTATAGGTCATACAGCTATACGAGCAAAGGACGAAGTTACTGTTGAATACCAGTCACAATTTCTTCGTTGAATTCATATGCTAAGTTTACAGGATAAAAGGCCAAAAAGTAGAAGTCGAGGCATCACTAAAATTGGAACCTGAAATTTGTTTCATTATGTCATCATTATTTTTCGTTTAAGCAAAGAGAGCATCACCCAGGCGGTAGTGCACAGTCTTGATCTGGGTGTAGTTCTCGAGGGCATAGGAGCCGAGTTCACGGCCGATACCGGACTCCTTGTAGCCACCGAAGGGAGCCTGGTAACTGATCAGGTTGTAGTTGTTGATCCAGACAGTTCCGGCGCGGAGAGCGTTGGAGACGCGGATGGCAGTGTTGACGTTCTTGGTGTGGACGGCAGCAGCAAGACCGTAGGAGGTGCTGTTACCGATCTTGATGGCCTCGGCCTCATCCTTAAACTTCTGGACAGTGACGACGGGGCCGAAGATCTCCTCCTGGGCGATCTTCATGTCAGAGGTGACATCAGTGAACACGGTGGGCTGGATGAAGTAGCCCTCGCTTCCGTGACGCTCACCACCGGTGGCAACAGTGGCACCGCCCTGCTTGCCGTGGTCGATGTACTCCATGATACGGTCGAACTGCAGCTTGGACACCTGAGGACCCTGGAAGGTGCTGTCCTCGAAGGGGTTACCGAGCTTGTTCTGAGCGGCACGCTCCTTAAAGCGGGCGACGAACTTGTCGTGGATACCCTCCTGGACCAGGATACGAGATCCGGCGCAGCAGCACTGGCCGTGGTTGAAGAAGATACCGAAGTTGGACCAGGAGATGGCGTTGTCAATGTCTGCGTCGTCGAAGACGATGTTGGGGGACTTGCCACCCAGCTCCAGAGTAACCTTCTTCAAGTTGCTCTTAGCAGCGGCCTGGAGGATAGTACGACCGACAAGGGTGGAACCAGTGAAGGCGACCTTGTCAATGTCCATGTGGCTGGAGATGGCGGCACCGGCGACACGGCCAAAGCCAGAGATGACGTTCACGACACCAGCGGGGAAGCCAGCTTCCTTGATCAGCTTAGCGGCGTAAAGACCAGACAGAGGAGTCTGCTCAGCGGTCTTGATCACAACGGTGTTACCCGCAGCGATGGCAGGTCCGATCTTCCAGGACCACATGAGAAGGGGGAAATTCCAGGGGATGATCTGACCGCAAACACCAATGGGCTCGTGGCGGGTGTAGGTGAGGGACTCGGGATTGGTATCAATGGTCTGGCCGTGGATCTTGTCGGCCCAGCCACCGTAGTAGCGAAGGCAGCCAGCGGCGTTGGTGACATCAATCTTGGCCATGGTGAGGGCCTTGCCGTTGTCGAGGGCTTCAATGGCAGCGAGTGTGTCAAGGTCACGCTCGAAAAGATCGGCCAGCTTGGTGAGCAAGCGGCCACGCTCCGAGGGGGTCACCTTGGCCCAGGAACCCTCGAAGGCGGCGCGGGCCGCGGCAACAGCGGTGTCGACATCCTTCTCGTTGGCCTCGTGGACGGAGACGATAGGTTTCTCGTTGGTGGGGTTAATGGTCTCGAAGGTCTTGCCTTCAGAGCCCTTTACGAACTCATTGTTAATGAAGCTACGCAGCAAAACATTTGTTAGCGGAGAACAAAAAGGCGAGGCAAGTGATAGGAGCAACCTACAGGCCGAGAGGCTGCTCGTATTTGACACTAGGGGTCTCGATGGTAGTGAAAAGGCTAGCCATGGTGAAGGGGGGTATAAGAATAAAAAAGACAATGGGGTATCACTAGGAGTGGGGTGGATCTGAAGAGTGAGAAGGATATAGAATGGAGGAGGGGAGAGATGGTGGGAGGAGGTCGAGGGAGGTACCGCGGTATTAATACCTCACAATTGGATCCGAATGGAAAGGAGGGGAAAGTGCAGATCAGGAAAAAAAGAAGAAAAAAAAAAAAAAACTCCAATTTCCAAAGGAGGGGGAATGGTCAACCGTTCACTGAAGCTCCCCCAGTGATAACACCAAATAGAAAGTGACGGAGGATGGAGAATGGCCTTAGTGGACGATAGCTCCGGTAAGGAGGGCTTAGTGGTAAAGTAACATTACAGGTCAAGTCCTGTAATCTCACCCAACGTTGGGCCTCCCGATTGGTTGTGTTGCCAGGTCCGTGACCCCCCACCATCTAGGAAGCTGTCTCTCTTCACAAGACGATCGTGCGGGGTTCGTCGGACCAGTCAGCGCTTATCGCCGGCTTCCCTCGATCCACTTCCGACCTCTGAAATTTTACCACGACGTCTTCGTGTTCCATTCATCCTCTCAGCCACCCATGGATGGATCCCACCAACTCTGGACGCAGAGGAGTAATTCCGCACCACGTTCCGGACCATGAAAGCTTCCGAAATTGCATCATCGCTGTTTTCATTTCCCCCAGTGGTTGTTGTCAGGCATACAATTCATTCCCCACGTGGAATAGGTGTTACAAGCTGGGAGTTCTCTCTCATGGGCCATCATTCTAGGACGGAGTAAGGTTGATATATCAAGACTAAACCGGCTGACAAAAAGTATACTCGACAAGATTGTAGAGTACGCTGTTTCCGCCTCACTGAACTTTCCATAAACCTGGTCTCCGCGCACCAAGATGAAACGAGGGGACCCGAACAAAAAGTAAAGTGAAAATAGCAAACAAAAAGAAGAAAACCAAATAGAAATGAAAGAAATGAAAAAATAAGATCCCGAGTGGACGATCAGTGATCGCTCACTACTAATCATTTATTCGTGCTATCATGCAGTATCCCAATTGGGCATACCAAGTATCCCCTCCTACAAGAGAAGTACGAGGTTATCTGCTGTCAATCCACCGGCTGCCAAGCTATTAGCAAAACAAGCGTCTCCAGCATTCTGTCTCACTAATCACGACAAGTTGAACGGGGCGAAAGTGCTACCAAATGCAGTAAGGATTGGTCCAGCCCGGGGAGGTTGTTTGGAGACCAGCTTGCATGCCGTAGTCTGGTCTAACTCAAGCACTAACCTTCTTAGTCCAAAGATACTAGGCCGAGAGGTCCCTGTAGATAGTCTGTACCTTGGAAGGTGATTTAATCGATGATAAGAATGCTGGGAGAGAGGTGGCGAACCCCTGTAGCAACCTCCGTCTAGTACACAGTAGTAGATTAGCGATCTTCCCCTGCAGGAGATAGTCACCCACAGAGAGAGAAACAAGAAAAATCAACTTTGCTTCTCAACAAAATGGTGGTCCAATTGTCATGAGACATGGTGTTTTGGCACAGGGAGTGCCAAGAGCGATGGTCTCCACTGGACCGGCAGAACTTCCTTCCCACCGACTACATATGTCTCCGAAAAGGGTTGGAGCTCTCAGCTTTCAGGAGACTAGTAGTGCTGTACCTCAAGAGGAGGGTTTCAGCCTCGATGAGGATCACCCCCATTTCTAGTCAAGTTGGGACTTCATGGCCAATCGAATGCACGATTGGTAAAACCTGCCCCTGTCCTCTGTATCACGTGACCTATACTGAGCGTCAAACGCCCCGTTCTCAACATTGAGGCTGCCCCACTGATTGGCTGCCGTGCAGTCAGGTGATCCTCTTTGATGCAATAGAACCCTGACCGAAGGCTATATAGTATGGGGGTTTAAAGTATGGATCTTGCGAGCGAAAAGGTCGGACGGTAACAGAACGGTAAAATCAGATAAGCTTCAAGCCATGACGCCCATGGGTGGTCTCCAGGCTAGAATATCCCAGACGAACTTAGATACCAGTTAAACAAGCTCATGCAACCTGGAATATAGTACCTTCCCCGCGGTACTAAACACCGACCTTTAACGTCACAACAACTTTGTCTATCCCGATGTCGATCTGCATGCATTTTTGCAGGCCATCTTCCCGTCAACTGCATGTCTTAGATCGGACCACCGGGGCTCGACACTCTAGTCTCGAAGGATTCGAATCCCCGCCCTCCGATCCTTCCGCCGTATCCTCGGGTTACCGGATGCTCTCACGATAACCGGGCGGGGAGTTTATACGCGATGGAGAACGGGATTTGGAATTCTCGAATTATCGAGCGTCCAGGAGGGATTTCCCCTATATGTCACACGAGGCGTATTCGGTGGTGAGTCAGTGGTTGGGAAGTTTTCCCCCTTCGGCCGGCCTCGAAAACATGCTTATCCCCCGCATTCCGACGTCAACCCCGTACTCCTCCACAGTTGTTAAAGTTTATCGATGCACTCTTCGCACGGATAAGGGATGCTAACTTGGTGGCATTTGCGAAAATATACCATGACCCGGTTCTATCAAGGTGTCAGCTCTTAGAGGTTTCAACCGGGTCGGATCGGGACATGGTGAACCGTAGACTTACCGCACTACCGGATTCTATAGATGCCTTCATTTGATTGAAAATACTTGCAATAAGCTCTGTCGTAGAGAATCTGGGAGGGACGATAAGTTCGGGGTGTGCTCTAAGAAAAGGTGTGTGACGTGTCAGAATGATGTTGAGAAACAAAACAAAGATTCCAAAGTGTTTCCGGGGGCAACTTCATCTTCGTGCACACTCCTGCCTCAATGCAGTTGCTACCGATCTAAACATAGCTCTTGAAACTCTGCCGAAAAGTAAATCGCATGGTCCAAAGCCAACTACCAATAAAAAGTAAAAAAATAGAAATCATGCAATCAACACACGATGCTGACGGTGCCGCCATCAGAATTCAACAGGTCAGTGTCGTCGAGCAGGCCCCAAATGCTGTCGACCAACATGGTCTTCTAGTAGACAGCCTTATAGGAAGAATTGGATATCCCAAGTGTGCTAGTCCAGTGAGTACTCAATTGGCGAGTCAAGCAATACAGATTTCTGGCCATTGACGAATCGTTTGATCGAACCTTCAGCTTTTCGTAGATTGTTAACATAGTATGAGAATCTATAAGAAAGAGAGTGTCTGGCACGGTGATGGAGGCAATCAACTTTATATGATTTTAGTCATGCTCAGCTGTCTTCAGGGCTCGTGAGGCGTTCTGTGGAGGACGCTCCAAGCGCTTGTCGCTAATGCGTTCGGAGAGATATTATTATTATTATTATTATTAATCAAGTTTAACGTCCATATAGAGCCGTTGGC